>JAAGWO010000033.1:0-69298 GCA_013266205.1 Fusarium decemcellulare
CGCTCCGCTCGCGCAAGGATTCCCCAGCGTAGGCGGCTCGGCCGGTGATTTGGCAGCGCAGGGCAGCGGCCAAGATGGAATGGAACTGGAATGGTCCACGACACAGACAGCGGAGCGGAGCGGCAATGCACTGGATGACAACTGGGCCTTGCGCGACATGGGAAGACAAGGATGCCATGGGCCCTCACAGAGCCCTGCCAGTCACTGGATACACTGCCCGTGGCCATGACGAGCGAGCTCTGGGCACCTGGAGGCTTATTTGGAGCTGCTGGCCCGCTCCCCCCGTCCCAGTCCTAGCAGCCTACTGTCCAGTACTTACGGCGGTGGCTTGGGACTCTCTCTTCTGTTTCCCATTTCCATCACATCCCATTCCTGCTTGCTTGCATCTGTCTACTGCGGGATCGGCTGCATAAGGGACCCCTCTGGAACCAAAGAAAACAGAGTCAACCTCCCGCCAAAAACAAAAAAAAGTTACGGTGTAACTTTGAACTTTGACACTATTGACTCTGTTCGTTCCCCATGCATCTCCCAACATAGACTTTCTTCTTGACCTGTCTCTTGTTTCCCTGTTTTATTCTTGTCCCTTGTCTCTTCTCCTTCTTCTTCCTCTCCTCTTTCCCGATCTATTCAACAATTTCTCGGGCCTTTTCCACTCGAGACTCGATATCCTCCCACCGCCTTGTCCAACTGCTCACGCGGCCTCTCTCATTCCGCCACCCGCATCCGGACTCACCGACAGACATTCAAAGGGGGCAACCGACCTACAATTCCAGAAGTGTCCTTGTCCGTGCCAGCCAAAAAAAGAGACAAAATTCCGAGACGGAGAGAATTTGCCCTTTCAACAACAGAACAAGAGATCACAAGGAGTCGTGCAAGCACAGTTTACCCCTATGTGACTCTTTTCTTCTTCCTCTCCGCCCCCTTCTTCCCTCCCTGTCAATCCAACACCCCCCGGCTCAAGTCGATGAGCCTGTCCCATGGCCTTTTGGGTGGTTGACGGGGGTCGTTCGCTTGGTGCTACCGGCCGGGGCCCGTATTATGTCGGCGGCAAACGGAGGGTGAGCCACTCGGACGGCGGCGATGGCTTCACTTTTGACCCCAAGAGGACCAGGTTTGCCCAGGCTACCGTCAACGACACGGTTGATGTCTTTTCGTACGATGCATACGACAATGCACCCTTAGCTGGGCCAAGTGGCCATGCATCGCCCATTCTGCCTTCTTCGCATTACGCCTACGAAGCACACTCTGCGGCTGCGGCGGCTCATCATGGCCTTCATCACACCAGCGCCTACCCCTACGGTCGCTCTTACAGCTCCCCTGTAGAAGACGATTTTCCACACCACGACGACTTTGAGACCAGCCCTCCGCCAATGCTGCGTCCCCCCGAATCTGTCGCCGTCAAGAACCTCGCATTTCTCGTCATCCGTGAGCGTTCACCAACTCCAGAGGGCCCCGAACTGCCCTCGATCGATGCCGGTCTTGGCGGTTACGGCGAGCCCCGGCCCGCACCCGCTTTTGGCCCCTCGGGTCCGGCCCCCGTTCCCGAATCATGCGCCATGGAGCGCACTGCCTCCGGCCTCTCCATCTCATCCGACACGACGCAGCAGTCTTTCAGCAGCCTATCACCGGACGCAGATGATCACAACCCGGACCTGATGAGCGACCTCGGCGCCGCTCGCCTTGTTCAAGACCATGTCGCCGGTCTGGGTTCCAACCGACGGCGCCATCGTCGCTCCGACTCACGCCATGGCCGCATCCTTAGAGCGCTCATCAACCCCAAGTCTCGCTCGGCTGACTTTCCCCTCGACAACGACGCCCTACGCAGCATCTTCTCCGCTGCTAACGACCTCTTCTTCGACAACCGTCTTGCTGGCCGCGTTGCCTGGGATTGGAGCGCCCCTACGAGTGCGCAGTATAAGGCGCACATCGTTGGCACGACGGCGGTGAGACGTTCTCGCGAAGGAGGTTATGAGACGCTTATCGTGCTATCTTCACCTATCCTCAAAGACACCAAGTACAACCGCCGCCTCCTCATATCGACATTTTTGCATGAAATGATTCATAGCTACCTCTTCGTCACCTGCGGCCTGAAAGCTCGCCATCACGGCGGCCACACTGAAGGATTCCGGCAGATCGCCGACGCCATCGACAGCTGGGTTGGACGGGGCTACCTACGCCTGAGCGAGATGGACGCCGATCTGGAGCATTTCCGGGAGCATCCTTCATGCGCCCACGAGCAGCACCAAGTGCGCAGTCGGAGCGCCGATGACCACCAGCGCCGGGCCCCCTGTCATAGCGAGAGGTGGGATGGTCGCTCGAGGGACGAATACTATCCAACTATTGTGAACGAACAGCCCCGGCTACGACCGCACCCGGATCACGACGACTGGGAATGGCACGACCGGGAAGGGCATCGAGCCCGAGATGCACGAAGGGGGGTCTCGCCCTACGTTTACTGTTAACGTGGACGGGCTCCCCCTGAGGGCCTCCACACCATACGTTTCTTGATTAGGCGTGGTGGATTTATCGACGACCACGGCCTACTATTATAAGCCACGATCCAGAGAATCGCGGCAAGCGAATTATTACAATGACGGAACCCACCCCACAACGACTCGAGCTATTGACATCGGCTTCGAGCACGGGCGATTTATGTCATCCATCTCCTTTTACGAAATTCTTTATCGAGGCATACTCCCTGGCCTCTGTACTCATATGATTCCCCCCTTTTTATACTGCAAGCGATCTTGGGATATATCTATATCGGCGGGGGCATTGCGAGGGCGTTGAAATGAATAAAAAATTGGGAGCCACACATACCTATACCACGGGAGGAAGGCTCATTCATACTTGGGATTATTATGGTTATTTGGACGGTGGACAGCGGGACTCTTTTGAAATATCCTTTGGCGGCTGGGCTTGAGCCACTCACTGCCCTGGATGCTCTTCCACCTTGTGTTTAGGAAGACATTTATTATCGGCTTATACCTAGGCTTACTTTTTTTCTATAAAACACCTCACTCATGGTAGCGGAGATTGAATTTACCATCTTACGAGAATCCTCATGGCAACACTCGCTTATTTGATGTAACAGAGGCTGTTGTGATTCTTGTTTAGGGAAACGCTTAATATCGATGCAAAAACACTTTTGTTGTCGACTAATTCTACCATGAGATAAATCAGGACATGTTCGTCACGCTTGTCGTGTCTCAACGCCACCAATGCATAAATGCCAATCATGACACCATTAGATGCAATCCTCAGTCATATGTATCTTCTGCATGCCGCAGCTGCATCACACACATTCTTCTCTCTGCAGACCATCACTATAAATTCTAGTTTCTCGCACCATTCATGGTGCCGTAGCTGCTTTGCTGCGACTTGCCCTTACTTGAGGGCCGATAGTCATCATCGTCAGAATCAGAAACTACCGCCGAGTCATCGGGCAGTAACAGTGTACTATCTGAAGCCGTCGACTCGCCGTCCTCGGTATCGCTACTCTCCGCAGAAGCAGTGGGGCCTGCACCTTCGACGACGAGGTACGCTGGAATGGCTCCAAGGATGGCCATAAACGTTAGGAAGAACCAGGACGTCACGACATAACCGTTGTCGGCACCCCAGGTAAACAATGCGCCCGCCGAGGCAGGACCGAGGGCTCGGCCGATGCCGCTGAAAGTCGTGGCGTATCCATTCAGGGTACCGAGCACTCGAAGAGAGGTGCACGAGTTGGTCAGGAGAATCGTGGTGGAAGGAAACGCGACGATGATGGCAGCTGCCTTGATGAACATTACGACCAAGAGAGCGGCCAAGCGAGCCTTGGCGGTCGGGAAGAGCACGCAGTAAGGGGTGAGGAAGTAGGAGATGGGCATGAGTATACCTATCAAGAGTTAGCAATTAGCGATGTCAATGGCGCAAGGTTTAATGGCTTACAGCAGAATCTAAAGCATCGCAGAACACCGAAACGAGTCACAATTGGAGGATAGAGCAGGAACTGAATCACACCGCATACGATGCCATACAGCGTGAAGATGGTACCAATCTGGCCAGACTCCAAACCGAAACCCCCAGAAAAGTAGAACGGGGGCTTGAAGGTCTCTGGTGTGTGCTTCTCAACGGGGTGATTCAAGAAGACACTGAGAGTCTGGTCGTAGGCGACGGAGTGGAAGGCCAAAAAGGAATAAGCGAGGAGGTTGATGACGGTTTGGCGAGTAAAGACATCCTCCTTGTGGTGCTCGGAGTGCCCGTGACTGTGCTTCTGTGGCACCACCTTGTTGGGAAGAAGAGGCGCAGTGGCCTCGCCGTCAACAAAGGAACGCCGGCGGGTCGAGGGGGTTGCAGGCTTGCGTCCAAAGCTTCGAGTGATGCGCTCACCAACCAAAAGACCCCAGTCCCGATGGCCACGTTTGCTGGGGAGTGTTTCCTGGATTCGATTAGAGACTGAAGTGATTCCAGTATATGGCTGGCACTTACATGGAGAAACAGTGTCGCGATGGTGGCCGAGGTGAGGAAGAAGATGGTCAAGACCAGGTTGGGCAGAGCAAAAGGGAAGCGCTTGAAAAACTCAATGTCGCCAAAGATACTGGGAAACTGCTTTGCTGGCTCAGCGAAGAAGCCTCCAAAACTGGGACCAAGAACCGAGCCCAGGCTCCATACCAGAGGCATGATGGAGAATGCCCTGGGTTGGAGTTCCCTCTCCGGCACCATCTCGGCAACCATGGTTCTGATAATTCCAACTAGAAATCGTTAGTCAATGGGCAGCAAATATGAAGAGCCCGCGTACCGTTTCCATTTCCGCCACCCTGGATAGCTCGGACGGTGATGGCCATGGGTAAGCTGGTAGACATGCCCCAGATGACAAAACACACCATGGTGCTCAAGAGACCGACGATAATGGTTGGCTTACGACCATAAGTGTCAGACGCCCTTCCCCAAGCAACTGCAGTGATGCTCTGAGCAATGGAGAAGACGCCGGAGGTGATGCCAGCCCAGCGAGCCACCTTATTGGTCTTGATACCAAAGCTCTTGACCATGGAGGGTAGGTACGGGAAGACGGATGTGTACGCCATGGGTTCGGCGATTCTGGCCACGGCTGAATTGACTGTTAGCATGGAGAGCGGGTGGTATATGGGGTACCTGTGAACTGGACCATGATGCCTTGAGGATTCGATTCTCCGAGATCCATCATGTTAAAGTGCCTCTGCGCTTGATGAGAACCCGTTTGTTGTCAAAAACGACGGTACAAAAGCACACATATTCACACCAGGAATCTGGGTAGCAGGGCTAGAAGGATGGTAGGCTAGTTCCATGATGCACAGACAACCATGCAATTGTCAAGTTGCGCACTGGCCACAGATCGTCCGCTTGGACGATATGCTCCAGGATCATTGCTGATATCGAGATAAACCGCTGTGATACTTACCCAGAATCGCCAGCTGCTGGGAAGGCAGCTTGGGCTTGTTGTTTGGCTCTTTGGTCGTCATGGCTATGACTCTGATTTTGACAGTGCACAACGATTGGGGGGCCGCGGGTGGAGAACGCGCGGGTGCAAGATTTTGACGATCCTCGATTGGAGAGAGTCTCTTGTCTCTATACAATGTCTAGAAGCAATCGATGACGAGGAAAAAAGATCAGGTCACGCCTTGTAATGGTAAAACTATCCCGCTCGGAGCAGAAGCAGTCTTGATCCTCAGACGAGAAGAAAAGAAAAAGGATGGAGGGAGGTTGGATCAAGGTAGAGGTTGAAGTAGAAAGCCCAAGCCAAGAAGAAGACATGGATGGGGTCAGCCAGATCCAGGCGAACTCTCCTACTGCAACTCTGCTTTTCACTTAATAAGCCGAGTTTGCCGTAAACGGGTTGGCTCACAGAGGACGCCCCGTGCCGTGCAGAGACTGTGCATTGGAGATCCACCGCGATCCAACCTCCAAATCCCCGACTTTGAGGCCTTTGGGCAGGGGCTTTTTGGGCAATTCGACGCACAAGGGCCCGCCATTGGAGAGCCGCCGCTGCCGGGTGGGTGTGAAGAGCCGGGAAGGATGGTCACAAGCGCAAAAGCTGCCCCGGAGCCCGCAGAGCCCGCATATCGGCCGTGACGCCCTGTGAACGCCTCCGGCTGTCAGATCCATCAGTCTGCTCTCATGAATTGCACTTGTTCCCCGCGCGAGGTAAACATGATGCCCGGCTGTGAGACATGGGCCAAGTCGAGTCGTGCAATGACACACAGAGTCCACGGCAGGATCTGACCGAGGGCGTCATTTGACTCGGCAACGGACCCTTGTTGAAGGGCTGCCAGTGGCGATTGTCGGTGTAATCTTGATTTTTCTGGGGCATCATCAAGGGCATCAAACGCCGCCTGGCCCCGGCTACCTCGCTACAGCCACGACTCTCAACCAAGCTACCGTTAACAAACATTGTCATAAATATTCAATGAGTCGGCGACTGTCTAGTAATGGCTCTGCTTAAACAAATCCAAGCTCAGCCCAATGCTGGATACAATATCTATATCTTACAGATACTCCGGTACTGGTTTTCTGACCGTGACTGGCCCCGCCGAAAGCGGACCTCCATCTTCGGGTTTGACATGGCCGAGCGAGTGAATGCCTGGCTAACTCCCAAGCCTCCGAACGCCTCCCCGCTAACCCCCACTTCTTTTCCGGGGATGGAAATGTTACTCGGGCTGGGGCCGGTTGGTTGATGAGATGATCGTGGGAGACATGACATGCAGTTGATCGGGTATCGCCGATGGCTGTTCAACGCTGGAAGTGGTTTTCGTATTTTGAGGTGAAGGCTCTGCCTATTGTAGATAGAACAGGGCCGTTGTAACATCAGTATATCAGTATCAGTCACTCTTGCCATAACAGCTGCAGGTCCGTTTCGAGTAATGCGAGGCTGGTGGAGTGGCGGTGCCACTTTCCGAGAGGAGAACCCAGCCAACTCTGATATCATTGGTCAAAGAGCTCCCTCCAGCCAAAACGTCATCGTTCATCACATCACGCCTTAGCTTCCGTCTCAACCTCCAAGGCAACCGGATACATGACAATTCAATCATCTTCATCACCTTCACAACACACGACACGCCACAACACAAGCCCGCCACTGGATGAGGGATTCGCCTTGAACATTACTGGAGCACCTTCCGTGAGGACGTCTTCACCATGAGCCGGCTGTGAGTACTTGATCAAAAACCCCGCCAAGCTATATCCCTCCACTTCCCGGCCGTCGACGTCGCCATCGTCAAGCTCCTACCCGCCACAACCTTGGATCTTGGGGCTCAGCATCACTAAATCTCGATACCTCCAGCTCTTCTCATCAGGAGAAAATGGCCAACGAGAGGACCCCTCTCATTCAGACTGTCCGCGTAGGCCCTCCCCGGAGGAGGTACCCCCATCAGACCTGCCGCCGCTTCTTCACCATCGTCTGTACTGTCATTCTCATCTGCGGCTTTGGATCTTTCCTCTTTCACGCCTTCTTTATCTGGCCTCGTCATTCTCACCATCGCCAACGCCCCTCCTGGCCTCCTGGCAAGGGTCATTTGAGTCCCGAGGAGCTGGAACGCATCCTCTTCGATACACCTGATCCCAAAAAGGCTGAGAAATGGAGCCGATACTACACTTCGGGTCCTCACTTGGCTGGCGCCAACTACTCACAGGTAACCCTTCTTAATCCAAAACAAGAAATCCCATAGCTCAAGCTCACATTTTGCTAGGCTGAGTGGACCAGAGACCGCTGGGAGGAATTCGGTGTCAAGTCAGAAATCGTGTCCTACGATGTTTATATCAACTACCCTGTTGACTCCAGTGTTTCCATCTTGGAGAAGTCCAAAGACACAAAGAACTGGAGCGCCACTTTCAAGGCCTCCCTTGAGGAAGATGTCATCGATGAGGACCCGACAACCTCACTCGAGAACCGCGTTCCCATCTTCCACGGATATTCGGCGAGCGGCAATGTGACGGCATCCTTCGTCTACGTTAATTACGGAACCTATCAGGACTTTGAGGATCTCGTTGATGCTGGAATTGAGCTCAAGGGCAAGATTGCTATCGCTAAGTACGGTGGAGTCTTCCGTGGCCTCAAGATCAAGCGTGCCCAGGAATTGGGAATGATTGGCACTCTCATCTACAGCGACCCCGGTGACGATGGCGAGAGGACTGAAGAGAATGGCTACAAGTCCTACCCCGAGGGTCCTGCGCGAAACCCTAGCAGTGTCCAGCGCGGAAGTGCATCATTTCTGAGCATTCGACCTGGTGACCCGTACGCCTGTTCACCTTTGAAACCTAGGAACCTTGACTAACTCTTCTAGATCTACTCCTGGTTATCCTTCTAAACCAGGTGCTCCCCGAGTTCCCGTCGACGATGCTACTCCATCCATCCCTTCTATTCCGCTTTCGTACCGTGACGCCCTGCCTATCCTCAAGGCCCTCAATGGCCATGGTCCGAAGTCGACTGATTTCAACAAGTACTGGAACAGGAACCTCGGCTTACGATACAAAGGCGTTGAATACAATATTGGTCCCTCACCCGACAATGTCGTCATTAACCTGTTTAATGAGCAGAAATACGTGACCACACCTCTCTGGAATGTCATTGGTATTGTTAATGGTACTATTCCTAACGAGGTCGTTGTCGTTGGAAACCACCGAGATGCTTGGATTGCCGGTGGCGCTGGTGACCCCAACAGTGGCTCCGCCGTTATCAACGAAGTCATTCGCGGAGTCGGAAAGGCTATCGAGGCTGGATGGAAGCCTCTTCGAACCATCGTGTTTGCAAGCTGGGACGGCGAAGAGTACTCGTTGATTGGCAGCACCGAATGGGTTGAGGAGTATCTCCCTTGGCTCTCGGAAGCCAGCGTCGCCTATGTCAATGTTGACGTGGGTGTTGACGGCCCTGAATTCATCGCCTCTGCCGCTCCTCTTCTTAACCAGATCGTAAGGGATGTCACGCATGCGGTCCCTTCACCTAACCAGACTGTCCCTGGTCAGACTGTTGGTGACGTCTGGAGCGGCAAGATCTCGACTATGGGCAGTGGTAGCGACTTTACGGCATTCCAGGACTATGCTGGTATTCCTAGCATCGATTTCGGGTTCAAATACAACCCCCACAGTGCCGTATATCACTACCACAGCAATTACGACAGTTTCTACTGGATGCGCGAGTATGGCGATCCTGGCTTCAAATACCATAAGACCATGGCGCAGATTCTGGGTTTAACAATTGCGAAGCTAGCTGGTAGCATTATTATTCCCTTCAGCGCGACTGAATATGCCGATGCCCTGGATGGCTATCTCGACAAGGTCGAGGCCAAGTTTGAGCCGGTGCCTGAGGTCCTCAGCGACGATGCCCTCTTTGCTATGCGAGGCAGTGTTTCCGCTGGCACTGCCGTTGGCAGTGAAGAGGAATTCAAGAGGAGCTTGGAGGACATCCGCCATGCACTTACCCAATTGCGCCTCAAGGCTGCTGAACTCGACGAGGAGGCAGCGGGAGCTAGTCGTCAACTTGAGGAGGGCATCCCGTGGTGGAATATTATTGAAAAGATCCGCCTGGGGCGCACCATTATTAAGGTCAACAGGAGATACAAGCTACTCGAGAGGAGCTTCGTCTACGAGGGCGGATTGGATGGACGAGACTGGTTCAAGCACGTGGTCTTTGCTCCTGGTCTGTGGACTGGCTACGCAGGAGGTGAGTAAACTGCCTTTGTCACACCGTGTCTCGCTCTTTTCACTAACAGTTTACAGCCGTCTTCCCTGGCTGGGACGAGAGTATTGATGCCAAGGACTATATTAACGGTCTGAAGTGGTCTAGCATCATCGGTCGATGCATCGGCGATGCTATCGACAGTTTGTCGGACTAATCTGAGTGTCCGGCTGATCCCGGCATGCTTTTGTCTCCATATTGGTTAACGCAAGCTCACGTTGGATATCTTTCTGTCTAGAGAAATATGTACAATATGTGCAGTATTAGCACTGGCCTAGCAATGCACGAAACCTGCATGTGCCAATGAATGCCTGTTTTGAGATATATGTTCCCAGTTGTTGAACATTGCTGAGAGCCACAACGAAGGGATTCAAGGAGTAAAAGTGATTGCTACCGTCGGCCTCCCATTTATTAGTCTTTTGGCCCAGAGGATAAATAGAGTCGTGATATCGCATCTACTGTTTTAATAAACCTGGGCGCTAGCGGTCAGAGGTACAACACCGGGACGAGGCACAGAACGGAGGGTTTTAGCACCAGAGATTATCAAAATGGCACAAGAGCCAAACTTGGAGGTTTGAGCTATGGGAACACACAAAAACAAGTCAAGTGTGAGTTTGGACTATGTTATCCAATATGCAAGTAGATTGACCTGGTATCAATTCTAGACGGCATATCCGTCTCGTCTATATCGCTTCTATGAGCAAATCTTACACGAGTCCTATATATCTTCTTTGACATCATAATTACCGCTAGCTTCTTAGAACTTGTACACCTGCTCCTGGGAGTAGCCGAGCTCCTTGAGAGCACCGGTTAGCTCGCCCTGATCTTTGGGGCTGACCTTGTTGCCAGAGATGGCCTTCATGAGGCCGGGAGGGCCGCAGACAAAGAGCTTGATGTTTTCGCTCTTGGGCTCAGGGAGAACAGTCTTGAGCAGCTCCTTGGAGATGTAGCCGTTGTTGCCAGCCCACTCCTTGGGAGGGTTGTCGAGGACGTAGAAGGCGCGGAAGCGCTGGGGGTAGGTGTTCTCGAGCTCGGCGAACTGCTTCTTGAGGAGGATATCCTCCTCGGTAACATTACCAAAGATAAGGGTAACCTTGGTCTTGTCATTGGGGTTGTTGAAGATGGCGCGGGTGAGCTGGTACATGGGGGTGATGCCAGTGCCGCCGGCAATGAGAGCAATGTGCTCGTGCTTGTTCTCCTCCCAGGGGTACTTGGGCAGAGGGCCCTTAATGTCGAGGCGCTGGCCGGGAACAAGGCTGTGGATGTGGGTGCTCATGGGACCGTTGGGGTACTTCTTGACCACCAAGTCAATGAAGCCCTTCTCACCTGTCGTATAGTTAGCCATTGCCCTCTAGGATTGGATATAAAGTAGGTTGTGTGTACACACCCTCATCGCTGGTAGGAGTATAAGGTCGGAGAGTGGGCTTCTCATCCTCGGGGCCCTTGTACTTGGTGAGGATGGCGCTGGCGACGTGCAGGCCGGAGACCTGGTCGGGCTCGGGCAGCTCGAAGCGCACGCGCTTGGTGTTGTGGTTGACGATCTCAACCTCGGAGACCTTGAGGGAGAGGAAGCCTTGATCGCCGCCAGTGAAAGCCTTCTTGGGCTCAGCCCCGACCGCCTGCTTCACATCCGCGGCGGACACGGGCGCGGAGGCTCCGCTGCTGTAGTACCAGTATCCAGCACCGCCGAGGGCCGCAGCGCCGGCTGCGAACACCAGCGTGTTGGAGCCACCCGCGCCGCCAGCCTCGGTGGCATAGCGGCGGACGGACTGGAGAGCAAGTTAGCGATGGCAATTGGGGGGCGGCAAGCGGCTGGCGATGATGCCATCCGCGACCAGATGGAGGGGGAGGGGGTTTGAGAGAGCTTCAAGCTCGAAGCTTGTGGGTAGCATTGCGGCAGGTACATACCCTCTTGAGAGGCTGAACCGCGCGGAAAGCAGATCTAGCAAACATTTTGGAGGTTTCCTGATGGTCGGACAAGGTCAATTGGAAGTAATTGGCCAGGGGAAAGTCAAAGGTTGTTGCTGGGAGGGTGTCGAGGAGCCGGCGAGTGGGAAGCTCAGTTTGTTCTGCAATCGGAACTCCGAAACGGCACGCCCAGGAAAGGATGACGTTATGAGTCACGTGATGTCCCGAGCACGTCAATGAAGCCAGCCCGAACTCATCCGCTTCGGAAACTCGGATATAAAGACTCAAGTTCCTTATGTTTACGTAGTCTCGCTCCCTGGTTCACCAAGTGTCCAGTCTTTGGCGGACATGGTGGATTGGTAAGCCGGCTTCTTGGCCGCTACGAATGCCGAGAAGCTTGATTTCTAAGTTGAGCCGTTGTGGCTTGCCGAATGAAGCACGTCAGTAAGCCACCAAATCTTGGATCGACGGGTGTGGCTCAGATTGCTCCTAATCCACGTTGTGAGTATCTGTACAATTACTTCGATAACTGACATATCAGACGAAGGTTACCGAGATAGAACACAAGCCAATCAGACTGTTCGACAACGTCTTTAGCTGCTGAGATACTGATCTTGGAGCTACCCTTCAGCCCTATCAGGCTGGACAATTGTTACCCGTACGTGTATCGTCAACTTGGTTCTTAAACAAAAGTACATCTCAGACACAGCATCAGCAAAGGCCAATCATCTTATTCCAATTCGCATGGTATTACATTCAATGACCGATAGGCTATCTCACGCCAAGCGCGGCGAGTTGTCTCTTTATACACCCCGCCTTCACCACCTTTGAGCTGCATCCTCTTCAACTTCAAGTTGGCCAGCTACTCTCGCCTCGAAGCCTCCTATATGCGCAGTGACCTCCTCTATCTTGAGCATCGCTGTGAAGCCCGGCACTAATGGTCAGCGTCCCCCGCCGCCCTTTTCTATACCCATCACAGATGCGCCGGTATTCGCGAATACATGTCCAAATTTCTTCCTCCTACAACCCTGGTTGTTTCTTCGAGGAACAATCCATCCGTCGGCACTGACAGCCGGGATTGGGCGCAACTCGGATGAGCCATGGTGCAACACCTGCTCTCTGTCCATGTCGTTCGGGTTCGTTGTGGTATTATTGGTATATCCGCCCGCTCCTTTGGAAGAATACATCGAGTCGTGAGCGTCTTCAAGCATCGCATGCATGTCATTATATCGAATCACCGCATCACCTCTCCGTTTGCGTGGCTTCATCGCCACCCCCTGGTTCTGCCAGTTCCATCGGCGGCTTAGTCTGCACCGGTGTAACATTCGAGTCCCTCTTTCTCCCAGAGTCGTGGCTCTCCCTCCTCAGCATCCCTCCGTCTTGGGGTTGGGCGATTGTCGGAGTGTTTGCTTGACTCCCCCCTCGCTGCCCGTGATAGTGGATAACCTGAGGAGGCGCTTGTCCAGAGTGGATTCCCAGCTGTTGGGTGGGATACGGGTCAAGGTCTTTGCTCGAGGTCGAGAACATCGACACGATAGGCTGATGGTACCCGTTAGTCGCATTGCTGGAAGTTGGAGTGTGGCCATATTGACCGCTATGCTCCGCTTGAGTTGGCGTGCCCACATCGTTTGGGGAGCCAGATCCCTCCACAAGATGGCCAGTCAGGCTGTTCATTCCTCCCTCGATATCTCGAAGCAACCGGACATACTCCTCGGGCACCAGGCCGCTCTCCTGCGTTTTCGGGTCCTCGGCCACCAGCCAGCCCTGTCCGTGTCGGTACGACACCCAAATGATCTGGCCTTCGACCAGAGGTAGTTCGTTTTCGTTCTCACGCTCGAAGTCGAACAAGGCAACGGCCTTACCGTGGAATTCCTCGTCCGGCGATGTGATAGTAAACTGGTAATCCCGTGAATAGCGAGACTGATCCTCGTCGTTATATCCGGGGGATGATGGAGGGCTCGAAGCATCCGATCCAGGCTGGTAATACTCACCACCGTCGGCAGGCCGCGGTTGCTGGGCAATATGATATGCCCGGCTGTGTCTCGCCTGGTCCGGCGGGTAAGTGACATATTCTCCACCAGGGCCGTTGGCCTCGCCGCCGTTGTTCACGTAATACCTCTCGCTACCATCCCCACTGGTTCCCACGTAATAACCCCGCTCACGATCAAAGTTGGTCGGATGCATATCAATGTCTCGACCTGCCCGTCCCCTCAATGCCGCAGCTGCTGAGGTCGACTTGTGTTTGCGGTGGCGCGTGGCGACGACGGGGCTTTGCAGGTCCTCATCCTCACTCCAAGGCGGGCCGTCGCCGAACTGGATGGGTGCCAGCTCGTGGCCGCGATTGAAGCCATCCGCACTCCACGAGTCCCAGGGCATTTTTTGTTCCCAGGAAGCCGGGGGGTCAGATAGCCTGCGATGCTCGCTTGCGGGGGTCGTCATACCCGAAGGCGGACCCGAGGGCTCTGGCGGCGGGCCATAGTGCAGAGGGTGCGTGACGGGATAGGCAAAGTCCCGCACCTGTGTATATGAGAGCGTCGACGGGTACATTGGGAAGAGGTGAGAGGTCGGACGGGACCTCGACGGCAGAGAGCCGGTCGAGTATTGGGAGAGTCGGCTTTTAGAGGCGTGCGACATTGGCCGGGACGTCATGCTTCGGCGCGATGGCGGGGAGGTAATGAGAGGTGGCAGCGCGGGATGGTTAGGGTTCGGAGAAGAAGACGCGGCTGCTGGAGGAGATGTCGCTGGAGAAGAAGTCGCCGACATAACCGCAGTCATCGACATGCCTCACAGGACGAGTCAAGCGACAGTCGTGCGATCTGGCGCAGGCGGCCGCGCAACCGCCGAAGGATGGGACCGATGCGGCACGCGCGCGGGGCCGCAGCAAGATGACGGACAAAGGATACGTCGAGAGACTCGAGTTCCCGCGCCGAGATGGAGACGGACAAGACTCGTAGACGAGGGCGACGTTTGCGCCGGCGACAGCGATGTTTGAAATTGCGGGTTGAGGTTGTCGGCGCTGGGCGTTGTCCGGCGGAGCTGTGCACCTCAAGCAAGCAGGCGGACGTCAAGTCAGCCGCAGCGCTAAGACTCAAGTCCCTTTGGGAGCAAACAGCGTTCGGCGGGCTCCAGTCCGGGCGGGATAAGCCAAGCCCTAATGCAAAGGCGAGACGACCAGTCGTCAGGCGACAGAGCAGGAAATCAGCTTGTAAGGCAACGGTGCGCACCTAAGAGGCGAGTTGCAAGTGGGGAGAGAGGGATTGCAAAGGAGCGTAGAGAAACAGAAGCAGAAACAGAAAACAATGGGGAGCCGGCGACGCTCGGGGCGACCAGGGCACCAGGGCACAACCAGGGCGATTGCCTATGTAGGTCGATGCCAATGCCAATGCCTGAGCCTGAGCCTGCGCTTGCGCTTTGGGCGAGTAACAAAGGGCCGGGCCTGGGGTAGGATTGGATCCCAAGTTATGATGAGAGAGTGAGGATGGAAGAGAGGGCCGAAGAAGAGAGCATGCCTGGATAGCATGAGCCATGGATGGACTGGACGGCGGGACTCCAGCTGGGGGGGCATCGCACCCGGCAAGGTTGCCCGTTGGTACCTACTGTACCTGCTAGGTAGCCCAGTCCCCAGGGCGCTCCGTGGTACCGTTGTAGTGGAGCGGAGGTTACCAGTGGAGGCACGGCACTGGGCGCTATAGCGCACCACACCACTGAAGCAAGCGCCTCGCGCACTGATCCTACTGGCTGCGGGCTGCAGACCCAGCGAGTCAGCGCCTGTAAGTCGGGTCAGGAAGCCCAATGGCACCCAACCATGGACAACCAACTGAGGTCTTGGGTCTGTCAGCTGTCGCCCGTTGCTTATTTGGCGCTAGCACCGGATGGAATTGTTCTGAGCATGATGCTAGCAACGGCCTGATCTGCGGGTGAAAAGATCTGAGATAAATAGTCTCGGATGGAGTTTTTGTCTTTATTTGGTGCCATGCGCCATGTGTCCACTGGTGGGTAGGTAGCGTCCGCTCCGGGTTTCATGGATAGGTACAGTAGGTACCTTCCATTAGTTGGAGGTGAGAATGAGGGGTTGTGACTGGGCCTGCCTAGGTAGGTCGGCAAGAAAGGTATCGATGGAGGTACTTAGACGTGCTTGCTGCATGTTGGAGCCGCACTACAAGAACAAACAGCACGGCAATGGACGACACTTGGTTGCACCATCTTGTTCTCCTTCTCCTCCCGCTTCATGCATGAGCAGAACCAACAGCTGCCCCGATGCCTCGTCTACGGCGGCTGCATCCTTGAGCACTCCCTCCCTCGTGTTCTCGTCGGAAGCATGTCGTCTTGCGCACACATACACACACATCAAGACGTACGACAACATCCCAAAGACCGTGGTGCGCCGCCATGCCGAACGGGGATCGCCCTGGATACCCACCCGACTTGCTGGAACCTCAATCTGGGATGGCGGCCCTGCTCATCTCTTTTGCCTAGCAAATTTGACTGGGAAGTCGACCAGGGCCGTCCAAGGTCGCGATGGAAGCAATCTCCGGCCACCGCATCGTTGCTGTCGCAATGGAATCGTCTCGACGTCTTCTTCCGGCTTGCCTGGAAATTACCATCATCATGGCGCGCAGGATGATGAAACTCGAGGGCCTGGAAGGTTGTGTGGCAGGGGGCATCACGGATTAGGTTGGTTACGTACGTAGTGAGGCGAGACGAAGCGAGTAGGTGCCCTACCTTGCGGATCGATCACCGTCGTCACTTTTCTATTTGTGTTACCTATATCAGCCTGACTGGATACGTCCTCTCCACAGAACTCGTCGTCGTGTCTCTGACCCAGGCGAGTTCGGGAGCCGCACAGATCAGAGGGGAGAGATGCCGGTTCCGATTCTGCTCCCGGCCGCCGAGGCCGAGGCGTCGATGGCTTCCGACTGCGTGCCCACAATCCTGCCGTGAGCACGAGACAATTTCTGCATCTCAAGCCAGGTCGGTGTAGCGTAATTGGATTTGCAGGGTTGTCGCAGGTGAGAAAGAAGGATGCGATATTACACTCAGCTGCAGTATGTTGCTCCTAACAATCAAGCTTAAGGCCTACCTACTTGGTGTTGAACGGCAGTTAACAACACTTGGTCGACCTGGGCCGTGACCTCATTCGGCATTGGCCGAGAGTCTATTTAGTGCTCGACAAACTTCGTACAGAGTTCACTAACTCGCATCCATTGTTCAACGTTCTCCTTTCCGAGACTCGATGTGACGGGTGCGCAAGACCGCTTGCTCTTTGATGGGTTTCTATTTCTGGTATCTGCACACTTAGCTCATTTGAGCCAACTCCCTGATTGGCCTTGCCCAATGCGTCGTTTGTTTCAGGTTATGCGGGCGCCTAACGGCCAATAGTGTGCGCCGGATCGAGTTGGTCAGTGGGGGCTATTGGACGGCTCTCGACGGGCACGCAACCAGCGACGATTGCCCGTCTGACCATCCATCATGGTAATTTACGTCGAGTCTGTAATCAATTCATCCCAGCACGTACTGCGCACCGACTTGCAGACTCGTGTGGCGATATCTGATTTACATGCTCAGTCAGGATTGATGTTTCGAGCAGACGAGCAAACTACTATTTTGGCGTGCTAGCATAAGCCGAGATATGAGATGTCACTCCTTGTTCCAGGTGCTGACTTCTGACAACCCATACATGTTTTCGATAAAATGCCAAATCGAGTCTTCAGTCCATGTGTTCTAATTGTCCCAAAGCGAAGAGTAAGCGATCGATATCCGCTCAGTCATCCCGTGTAGTTGATCGCTGTGTACTTAATACAAGAAGAGGCCTAGGAGCCTCGGCCCCAAAGCCGAGCGCTGTACTGAGCTGAGTAAGCAAAACTTGCACCGACTTTTAGCCGGGCTGAACCCCAACTTCCAGCCTCGCCCTAGCTTTTCCACGAACTTGACAACAAAAACAATCCACCACCGACCTCTTCCCACCAAGAAACGCTCTTGCATTGCGCAAGACGAGGGCAATGAGGCCATTCAGAGCACCCGTCTGAAAGCCAGAATACGGTGAGTTATTCTGAATACTGCTGCGTCCCATTTCCATGATGAACTTAACATATTGGAGCTGTCTGAATTTCCTTTGCTGAAAAGACACCTTATACGCTTTTTTTTCTGAACCAGGACTGCACATTTTTTCTCGTCACACTCGCTTTGTTTCGTGGCACGTGACTGACGCGAATTTCATTAGCCCCCGCGTTTTCGAAGAATGCCACGCGCCCCTGCGCCTGTTCACGACCTCATTTTCTCACCAGGCTAGAGACCCGACGGGATGGAGGCTGCGAACGGAAGCTCTGCCGCACAGGGCCAAAATGGCTCTGCTAACCAGCATGACGAATACAAACTGAAGTTCTGCACGGTTTGTGCCAGCAACAACAACAGGTTTGGACCCTCGTTCGGATCCGGGACGACATCAATGCTTACCGCTAATCTACACAGATCCATGGAAGCCCATCTTCGGTTGTCCCAAGCAGACTACCCAGTGATCTCATTTGGCACTGGCTCTCTGGTTCGTTTGCCTGGCCCAACCATTACACAGCCCAATGTCTATCACTTCAACAAGACGTCATACGACAGCATGTTCAAAGAACTGGAGTCTAAAGACCCCCGCCTGTATAAAAACAACGGGATTTTGAACATGCTTAACCGAAATCGAGGCGTTAAATGGGGACCTGAACGCTGGCAAGACTGGCAAGTCGGAGTGCCTCGCCTTCAGCATTCTAAGGACCGCGGCAGTGCTGGCACCGAAGGCGGTTTGGTCGATGTAGTTATTACCTGCGAGGAACGGTGTTGGGACGCTGTTATAGACGACCTTCTTTACCGAGGGTCTCCTCTCAACCGACCTGTCCATGTCATCAACGTTGAGATCAAGGACAACCACGAAGAAGCTGCTATTGGAGGCCAAGGCATCTTGGACCTTGCCAACTCCCTCAATTCTGCGGCCCGAGAAGAACGAGAAGCTATTGGTGCCGCTGCATTCGACAATGGCTCTGCCGCAAGTAGAGCCACTTTTGACGAACGCGTGCCGGATATCCTTGCCTCGTGGCAGGAAAGATGGCCCAACCTGCCAGCAACATGGACCGTGGCCTGGTTCTGAAAAAAGGAACGAGAGGCTAGCCATGTCGACTCTCAAGAACACCCCATCACCAACCTCAAACACGGTTCGACGTATACGAACAATTCGATGGTTTACCGATAGGATACCACGTACATGAATCTCCAACAGATGGTTGGCGGACAGACGAAGCCGCATTCACAGTGAGAGCAAACACAGGGTTAGAACACCGGAGACAAGACCCGTCTAGGCAGGACGTAGATTTTGAGCGAGATTTGAGCCATGACACGCCATACCAATGGTATTCAACAAGTCTGTCTCGACTTGACAGTTTGAGGGGCCCACGCAAAGATAGACCCAGGAAAATGCCGGAGTGAGACAATGCCGTCGCATGAACGGTTCTCTCATGTGTAAGCATCGGGATACCAGGTTCGATCTCTTGGAAGTTGGCGTGAAATCCCTGTGCAGCTGAAGATGTGCAAACTTTAGTAGTGGGCTCGCTATTACCGGCTGTTCCGTCCCTGTTCCCGTAACGAGCATGATGATTATGGAGACTAAGCAGATCATGGCACCGGTTGCTTGAGGGACCCTCACAGTGCCTTGGACGCATAACTTTCTTAGGCAGTGGATGGCTGTCGATCGAGATAATAAATGAAGATTATCCCCAGCTGCATCTGTGGCGACCTATTTCAGGAAATTCTCATCGAGTTTGATCTTGTATCCGTGAATCCCGTCCAATACCTTGCTTGAAGATCCGCGATGCATGCGATACTCTAGTTTGCCCTTCATCGCCCCTATTGATGGATGGCTGGTAACTTGTACGTCGGGGGAAAACATGTGAACCTGGCCACCCTACCACACAGCCAACCTCTACGATTCAAGCATCAACTTCTCTCATGCAGATATCTCAAATAAATTGATGGCATAATTCGATCTAAAGCTTTGTTAAGATATCGGCTCCTTTCCTTTCAAACCCTTAGAGGCCTGCGGTAAATAATAACGAACGTTCGGTCTCATGCTTTCGTAGCTTGAATGGTGGAGCAGGAATCCATCAACACTTAAATCCCACTAGGCAGTTCGAAAGACAGGGAAGCATGATCTAGTTCACCGCAACATGTGCTTGAAAAGGAATTCTGGGTTTCCCCTTGGCTGCCGAACAAGCCCTGGGCAGCGGCATGCAGGTCGGACCAAACGACGCCTTCACCAAGGCTCCTGTCCTTGATCCTTCAACGGTGTATTGTCTCTTATCTTGCGCTGGCCTGATTCGCCTATCGGACACTTACATGTCTCATGATCTGAGCCATGTCTTGTCAGGACGAGTTTGACAGGTTAAGGTTGTGGGTGAGTTGCACCCAGCAATGAAGCCCGGCCGGTCCTTGTCCCGTGATCAACACATCCAGGGGTAAAGGCGACGACGACGACGACGTGAGGCAGCCGGAGCTGCTGGAGAGCGTCTTGTATGCCGCGTAATGAGGATCCATGAGCAGTGAAGGGCCTCCTGCCATCAAGAAACCAGAGGAGCGCTCCGCCCCTAAAATTAGCTTGGACGCCACGAGCTTTTTGAGTGGACCGAGAGTGAAAGAGGCTTAGTGTCAACGCTGCTACAGCTCCGACTTACAGGGCGAGGGTAGGGGTGGATATGCTGGATCTGAAGAGATGGAAGGATTCCAGTATCCGTACCTTGAGGTAAAACGGCGCAGGGGACAGGAGCATGCATTGCTGACGTTGGAGGCTTTTCCAAGATTCAGCAGCCTTGGCAGGGGCATCTCTGGACACCAGCCGTCTTGCACCATCGAAACGCGTACATTCCAAAGGTCAATTCGGTCTGTCAAAGACCAGTCAGCCATTCCTTCAGCAGCGCAGCCGATCCAAGTGGGCGTTTCCTTGGCCCATGTCCGGGTTGTATATGGATCCAAGATGTAAGCTCGCCTAACTGTTCGCCGTCCCGCTCGCAGGTTTCATGGCATTCAAGAGTTGAATGAATCATAAAGGAAGATGTGGATGTCTATCCCACCGAAGATGTACAGCAAAGTTCACGCAGCATTCTTGCCTTCGATTACCGGGCGATCAAATGGCGTCACAGCAGAATGGGGAGCAGCAGACAGCTGGAAAAAGGCCAAGAATCCTTCAACCAATGAGCTACCTGTATCCATCCTCTTCCGACTGGCAGCTTTAAGCCTTGTTCCGACTACATGCCAGCGAAGCACATGATTTGTGGCACTACTGTGGCATGCCAATATAGCCTTCCGGAACGTCTTGCCAAGGGAGATTCGCTCACCGCTACCCAGGAAAGCCTTCCACTGAGGCTTAGCACTGTAGCCTCGATGATGTAAGAGCCAATGAGGAACTGCCATATCTCAGAAGAACGATGCTCCTACTTGAGAGCATCACCGAGAACCTTCTTCCACCACCCGAGAAGTCACCAAAGTTCCCAGGTCGTTCGGTTCCGGCATCTCGAGGCTCTGGGAGGAACTTACGCCTCCACTTCCTGTGAGGAACGACGTCAAGTGGGCGCCTAGGCTCCGACCCGTCAAGAGCCCTACGAGACCCAACTCGGGACCTTTTGCATCGATGACGCGACACTGGAGAAGGTTGTTGGCGCATGCTGAAAGCACAAGACCACTGTTAGAGACCTCTTGTACACCTCGTCTTGGCGTAATTGACGGTGTAATTGAGCGACAGCAGAGAACACTATGCAAGAGAAGTCAAAGCTATTGATGCTTTCCGTTGCAGTACTGGATATCCATCGTTTCATGCCCACGAAACCCAAGAATTGTTTCTGCTACATTCCTAACAGCACAATGGGCACCAAATTGGCGATATGCGACCAGACTTTGATGCTGTCTATGGGGTGAAATAAAATACGAGACCGGGCATCCTCTATAATTCTTTACTAGAACTACTCTAAAAATAGGGCAATGTTTAGAAGGCGAAAGCTAATGTTCTCACAAAGCTTTAGGTTTTATTACGATATCAATTCGTCCAATCTCAGCTTGGATAAGTTCCCAGTTGAACTAATGACAGAACCGTAAAGGTTGAACTGATGCTGGGTCGGCCTAAGCATGTACGCAGCAAGACCAAAGACGCATCCTCAGAAGCTGAAATCATGGCTCAACTCAAGGACATGGTCTGGTCTGTTGCAAGGATCATTATCCCGTCATGCCAGTTGATATCCACACATAACTCGTTGCCCTTTGCGCTGACAGAGCTGATTTGGAACGCAGGCGAGGTGACCTCATCACCCAGCTGAAACACGGCTCTCTTAATCTCCAGCCGGGACTTGGTCAGCCTCAACCTCCCCCAGATGGAATCCCTCATCGTTCTTCAGGCCCATGTCGAGTTTGTGCTGCAGCTCTTGGCGAGCTCGCCCGGCAGTTGGGTAGAAGCTGGCTTTTGACATGGAAGCTTGGTTAAGGTTTGTTGGTAATAAGCCATTAGAATGAGTGCCTGCGAGGTGGTATAGACTATAGATAGGTGCCGCTAAGAGTGCCGGATGTAATGTCAACCGTCTAAGACGACCAGCGAGGCTACCAAGCAAGATGATCTAGAATATTCGTACCCTGATGCTCGTTAAAGCGGCACCGCTCATCCCGAGTCTGACAGTACGACAGCGACAGCCCCGGACCCTGCTGCAGTGGCTCAGTGGCCCATGGGTCAGGTCCCGTCGTCCCCCAGGCCAGCGCCTCGCTCGGCAAGCCGCTAAGCTTTGGGTGTCCGGCCGGGACGAAGCGGCCAATGGCGGCTCACCAATCTCGAGCCAACGCTGGCTTCAGGGGGAAGGACCCCAGCGGTTGATGGGTGCAGGGATCAACTGGGATGGAGCATGCATTGCACTAATACCTAATACAGTGCATACTGTGCCGCGCTAGGAAGGGACGGGCAAGCTGCATCGAGATTGGCTGCAATGCTTGTTTCCCCCTTGCATCGCTAACCAAGTCACAGCCAGCGGCAGCCAACTCGAGCGCCTTTCAGCCATCAGCTGCAACCACTCATCTCATACGACGATACCTTATCGAATCCCGGGCTGCCAGAGGCCATGAGCGTCTTTGTTCGGTATCCCATCATCAGATCAGATCAGCTGGCATCATCATAGCGCAGGTGGCACTCTCGCGGGAGGGGAGGATGCTCTGGACGTCGCTGTCTTGGTCGTCCTGTGGTGGGTTCAAGAGATTACGCTCCGTCTTGAACAATTAATTGCTGGCCAGGGGGGGAAGACGCGGCCCATCACTTGCCCATGTTCATCCCCCGTATTGGAGACAGAAACCTCATTTCCCGTCGAGATCTCACTGGTATCCATCGCCGTGTCCTGCGCTGCGCACCATCTCAGACCAGCCCAGACCAGACCAAACGGGCACCACCAAAGAAACTTGGGGAGGCTCCAGCTCGCTGCTGCACAGTATCAGTCCAGCGTGTGCATGGTGGTGGAGTCAGGGGATTCACCGATCCATCCATCACTTCTTCTTCCCTCACCCCCCGAATTCCGATTCAGTCCAAACCCCAACCCCCTTTTGGATGAAAGCCACCATCCCCCTTCCCGCCAGTTTCGCTTCAGTCGCGGATTCGTGGAGTTGCTCTCTCTTGCTGCACCTATCGACAGCGGCAGACCGAATCTTCGCCCGGTGCCTCTCTATACCCTTCCAATTCCCTTCCCTCAATATTGCTTGAAATCGGCATATCAACTTCGATTGCTCTCGGCTGTCGTTGAGCGACTCTTGAGTCGTTATCTTCGCTTTCGGCCACCCGGAGATCTTGGCGCCACTGGCTTGTCGCCCCTGAAAGACGCCAACCTTGTGGGGGAACCTTGGCCCACGATTCCAAGGACGACACACCTGCATTTCGACCGGTCCCGTGTGGCGTCCTGTATGAGACAGGCGACTGGCGGTTCTCACTCTCCCTCCAGCGACACACCTTCGTCTTGCGCCCTTGCCCTTCTCTTTGACTTCCTTTCATCATCATGAGCATCAGCCTGGGACGCAATGCGCCGCTCTCTCCAGTCTCTCTAGGCGGTAGCGAGTTCTCAGTCTCAAAGTACCAAGGTGCCGACGACGGCCCCTATCCCAACGGTCGCTCCAACCTCGCCTCGCCCCCGAATTCGGGTGGCTCCAACGGTACCATGAGCCTCAACGGCTTTCCCAATGCTCCAGGTCCAGGTCCCGGCCCCGGGCCCGGTCCCAGGAGCACCGGAGGGCCATCACCTCCCGCCTCCATCGCCCGATCAAGCAACGGTACTCAGCTATATGCTCGCAGCGAAAGCGGCCGCAACAGTGTCCGCGGTGACCTCGACGAGACCGTTCTGAGCGAGCACTACGTTGCCTTGCGTGCCTTCCTCAATACCCGCGATCCCAACCACAAGCAGCAGCCAAACAAGGCCCGAGACAAACTCTTACGCCTCTCTTCTGTCCAGTTCTACGAGCTTAGTACCGATGTCTTTGACGAGTTGATCCGGAGGCAGTCTGCCGCTAGGGCTCCCCCGAATGCCCCTAATGGTCCTCCCTCCTTTCTACTCCCCGAAAAAACCTTTCACCCGAAGCGAAACCAGGCCCGTCAGAGGCTTTCGTCCCTCGGCCCACCCCGATTTCGAGATCTTGCCGCCGACGTTTACCACGAGCTCGAGCGTAGATTCCCTCGCTTCGTAGGAGCCGACCTCCCTCGTGCAGGAAGTCCCATGTCGATCCGGGGCGGCCCTGCCAGTCGATCGGGAACACCGGTTAATGGTAATGGATTTCCCCCAAGGGGCCAAAGCCGCATGAGGAGGCCCTCTGATGCACCATCTATGAGAGGCCCGGGACCGACAGACGCTTACGGAATACCAGCATCACCAGGTGTTCCCAATGGCGATTATGGACGACCGACTCCAAAGCAGCTCAACCAGAATAATACGATCGTTCCGAACAAGAGTACCATGTTAGAAGAAGACGATGAAGGCGACACATTTGATTCCAACAACCGAGAAAGCAAGCGGAGTGCAGAGAGCGGTGTGACATCGGAAGTGCGTACATGAGCATTCTTCACAAGCAGAATTCGATGGCTAACAATTCATAGGCCGATAAGAAACTCATCGAAGATTATCAAAATCAGGTACGAGAATTAAGAGAGAAACTAGACGGCATGGAAGATGCCATGAAGAAGAAGGAAGACGAGATGAACAGTGCTCTGGACCAAGAACGGTCGCGAGCCACTGCAAACAGCCTAGAAAAGCAGGAATGGAGCGATCTCCGACTCAATCTCGAGAACAAGCTGGCCGAGGCTCAAAATTTGAACGACTCAATGAAACAGGAGCTGCAACGAGTACGGGAGGACCATGAAGTCGAGACTCAGAGGCTCATGGACGAAGTGGCCGCAGCGCAAGAGGCAGCGCAGCAAGCCGCGCAACAAGCACCGAGAAGCACCGGGCCAGCTACAACGGACTCAGAACTTCAGCGAGAAAACGAAGAGCTTCGACATTCGCTCCAGGAGCAAGAGCACGTGACGGAAGAAGTTAGAAAAGAAGCAGCAGAGTTCCTTCGAGAGATGCGAATGCTATCTGAGCAGAGTGGCTCAACATATGAACGACAAGCAGAGCTTGAGAAGACGATCGAGCGACTCGAGAATGAGGTGCATGAGTGGAGGAACCGCTACGCGCGCATCAAGACACAGCTACGACACATGCGCTCATCCTCCGTCGGGCTTGGAATAGAGCTTGATGCGGCAAAGCACATCCGAGAGAAGGGTTTTGTCGACGAGCACGGCCTTGTTAAGGACGTCCATGTTACCAAGTTCCAGATCGCGATTGACGACCTTCTGCAGAGAGCACGAACTGACGAACCAGACAAGGTGATTGATGCCATGAAATCAGTCGTCGTCAGTGTTCGCCGCATCACCAAGGATATTGAGGTACCTCAGAACGATGATGAGGAGTTTGCCCAGCAGCAGGCCAAGCTCAGGTCCAAGGTATCATCTACTGCAAACAGCCTCATCACAGCCTCCAAGAACTTTGCTGCTGGTGCAGGAATGTCACCTGTCTTGCTTCTCGACACAGCGGCATCTCATTTGGCAGCTGCCATTGTCGACCTGCTCCGCTTGGTCAAGATCCGGATCACTCCAGACGAGGAGTTGGATGACGATGACGATGGAACTGTGACCCCCGTGGATTCTAGCGGACTCTTCTCGCCCGTCGCCACGGATCAGGTTTCTGCTACTCAGGGCACGCTTCCTCCGCCTCCGCCTTTCCAAGGCCTCGGCGGCGCCCGTGGTAGCGTGGACTCGTCGGCCTATAGCCCCATAACCTCGCCCCGAGAATCCACGGATCCCTACGCCCATCAAAGGCCCATGTCCAAGTCAAGTGCGGTGCCAATCGGGCTCGGGTATCCTGGTGCGAATAACATGACCAATGGACACGGAGCGTATCAACCGGATCCCCGAGCCGCTGAAGACCTCAAAGTCAGTCTGCCCAAAATGCTGTGGTCATAAACAGCCATGCTAACTTTTGGCTTAGCTCTACCTTGAGGATCAGAATGCCCTCCTAGCGGCCGATATTCAGAAGCTTGTGGGCACCATCCGTGGCGATGCGGATATACGACAGATCATGGGAGAAATCGGATCCATAGCTGCCATCGGGAGCGTGATCATCTCAGAGACACAGGCTTACGGCTTAGGCGAGATGGTCGCACGGTTGGCTCACTGCAGAGCACGTCTCCTAGAATCTGGCGACCAAGGCCAGGACATGGCCAACATCGGTATGGACACCAACTCTCATGAATGGCGCATGTGGGTGCAGACATTACCACCTATTGCGTTTGAGATGGCACGCGAGTCCAAGGAACTGGTTCAGCAGGTTGATAACCTGGCTATGTCACGAAAAACTGATGACTTTTCGTAATTACGTTACGATTTTTGGCTGAAATTCCGGAATTCGCCTTTTACCAACGAAAACGCGCTTGATACCCCTGAATGCCACAGTTTGGCACCGGACAACCACTTTGGTTGTCCCCGTTTCTCGTCTTTAGATTTGGTGCAGAAGACTGGGATGTCGATGAGCGTGTCTTGAAGACGGGTCAGGCAGCTAGGAGAGGAGAAATCGGGCGGGATCGTTGGGTAATGGTGCACGTGGGAAAGCATGGGAAATGGCGTTGGACAAAGGTGCTGATGATGCATGGCAGAGGACATAGATTCCGGGAGTCCAGTATATATAAGTTGCGATGAGTATCAGACGCGTGAACGAGTCTTTTGGCGCCGAGGGGCTGTCCTTTACGTTCAACGAAGACGGTACAACGGGTGACGATAGTAGAGATAGACGAAAGATGGAGATGTTTATCCCGACGTGCTCCTTGGTTCCTCTAATAGCGAGATGCCGTGAAAGTACATATATGGTGCATGCTCGTATAACGGAGGACAGGTTCGCTCGATGGCAGTTATCAGTTTCTTGCTCTTGATTGTCGACCTATTGACCTGGGATACCATGATCCACATCCATAAACTACGAAAAGTAAGCTTCTGTTGAATGGTTAATAGCGACCATTGTCACCCTGGAGAGACAGCCTGAACATCGGCAGCTCTGAACCTCTCCTTGTCAAGTTGAAAGATTGAATGTCATGTTATGCCAAGCTTCATGCCTAGATCATAGCCTGGATCGTAGCCAACAACCGGCGTCACGTCGCATGCCGTCCTTCGAGGTGTAGCCAGTCACAGAGACTCAAGGGGTTAATGTCTTGCCGTCTTGCTCGATAGGTAAACTAGCAGCTAGGGCACCTCGAGGCCTCGGCATCGTCGACGACAGGAGTCTTATCGCAAGCTTTGTGAATCTGATTGGGAGGTCGGTGTAAGGTTGGTTGACTAATAAGTTGAGGAAACCTATTGCCAGCGATTGACACACGAGGCCGCTCTGACATAGGACTGGGAAAAGAGGCATGCTTCCCAACATCGTTCTCATTACTGGTAACAGGAGGACGGTGAAATAGGATCTCACAGGAACGTTGCAGGAACTCGCAACTGTTGTTGAAGATCATGTCCCGAATGAAGCCCTTGTTGGGGTTCAATTCCTCTAGGTCCTCCTCTGTAAGACTGTGAGCTTTCTGAACAATTGATCGAACCACCAGATCTGGGTCTTGAACAACGTCTCTGTCACGCAGTTGGTGGAGTGCACCGATGGCTCCACGCCATCTGTTGTATAGAGGAGCGGTCGAGGACTCTAGGTACTTGATAACACGGCAAAGCCTCTGCCAAGCGTCTGTAGCTCTCCAGGACGTTGTGGTGGGCATGTGAATGCCGAGGGCTATGCTCAAGATCCGTGGGATACCATCATCTCCAACCTTGATCCGCATTCCAGGGAGGAGACATATGGCTCCGGATGCGACTAGACTGTCAAAATAAGACTGTAGTTGGTTGATAGGGTAGGCGTTCATGTTGGTCGACGTCTCGTCTGATGCTGACCGAGGCCGATGCTACTAGAAGATAATCAGCTGCCGAGCCTTCCGATAAAACTGAGTGGGCACTAGAGACGCACGGGACCAGTTTATTATGGGAAAAAGAAAGCCGCACCTTGCCAAGAAAGATATATATCCTTGCTGCGAAAAAGCGCTGCTGGCGGTCTTCTGGTCCGTCTTCGATGTGACGTGGTGAGCGAACCAGCTTTATATATGAGAAGACTGAGTAATTTCTAGTGAGAGGAGAGAGAGAGAGAGACAAAGAGAGCTCAAGTTGAGCGAAGAAAAAAAAAGATGAAGAGGTTAGAAGAAAAGAATGGAAGACGAGGGAAATCGTGGAGCGCTTGATGACAGAAGCAGTGGCAAAGGCAAAAAAGCAAGGGCAAAGGCAAAGCAGAGGCAACGACGCAAAACACTTGACCAGACATGTGAATCACCAAAAAAAATTGCTACTGATGCTAAGCATATAAGAAATTGAAGTTTGTACTAGACGAGAAGAGCATATCCTCCGAGAGTAAACGACTGGTCGTAGAAGCCCCATGGTTGCCCTTCCCGAAGTGTGTGTCAAACAACGTCCAAATGAAGCTCCTGAACCATCATGCAACCTAAACCAGGCAGAGCCTCCATCATTAGGCCCTGAATTCCCATGATAGGAATCGTGTGAACACCGATACTGCCCTCTCGCCCGTCAGATTCCCTAGTCATAGAAGAGTAAGTTCTTCTTCATCCGATTAGCGGCGCGAAGTCGATTCCTCAATCTCCCGTCCATTGGGCTGCAGCTTCCTAGCCGACCTGGCCTTGATTTTCAACATCACGAGAGGTTTTTTATATAGGACCTGCTCAAACTTTTCAAACTGGTCGAGGTGAAGAAGTGTTTGCAGATACCCCTGCGTAACGTGAAGCTCCTTGTAGCCCGTCTCCTGGGCCTTCTTAATCGATGACCATGTAGCGTCAATAAGACTGTGAATTTCCTCGTTTTTTCGCACCATTATTTCCTCCAAACTGTCCTCCCAAGAGGTTGGGGACGAGTGCTCGGGCGTATCGACGCCAAAGAGGCGACAGGCGTGCTCGGGGAAGGAACTGTCCAGGTAGCAACCCCCCTTGCTATAGATGCTGCTAAGTGCATTTGAAATGCGCTGCGAGATGTCTTTCAGGTAATCGACATCTTTCTTAGTGGAGTTGTAGGCATCTAGGACGACTCGCCACGCCTTGATGTTGGTATCAAGCACATTCGAAGTGCGGGAGTCTTTCAGCCGGCGAAGTTCCAGACACGCATTCTTCCAGGCCGTAGACTGAGGACCGTCAGGCGACTCGAGGATTCGGATGATCTGAGACAGTCTCTGGTAGCAGTTTGGATCGGACGCCTGCCCTGGCTCTGGGTTTGATGTTACGATCTCCAGAAGACCATCCTCGTCCCACTCCAGTCTGTACCCGGAGCGAACGATCAAGTCGCCAGAGCTGACCAGTTCATCAATGCAAGCCTTCAGAGCGTCGTAGTCAGCGCGATGACTTGGGCCAGAATCCTTGGGCGCCTCCATGTTTTCAGTGGCCAGCGGCGATTTGAGAACGAGTATGCAGACTGTGGTTGAGTGCTGATGGGTCTTTTGACGCGAGGATGAACGAGGGTCTATGAAAAATTAGTTCCACGTTGAAGAAGATAGCTTTAAAAATAAAGTCTCGCTGCAAGATCTTCCTGATCACAAACTGGGTGCTCAAAGACGAGCAGGAAAGGAGCGGCGAAGAATCAGAGAGCTACGTAGCTTATGATATGGATGTAGGACGGATAGAGACGGGTTGAGGCGAGAAGAGGGACTGCCTCCAAGTGACTAGAGGGCGGAGGGGAGGAAGAGGAGTGAAGAATAAAAAAATGAATGAAAGGAGAGAGAATGCCGAGAGCTATATGCAATGGTCACTTGTTGACGATGAATCACTGCCACTTCCCGCCTGCGCCTAATGACAGTGCAGAGCACCGTCCCCATCTCCTGGCATCGATGTAAGGCTGTCAAGGAAGCGTTTGACAATGTCACTTTCGCCAATTTTTTGTGAATTTGGAAGACTGAGCGAAACTCAACGTAACGACAATCATAGCCCACCACAAGAATGATATTAACCGTAGCCGACACTCATGACTTAGGACGTGGCAATTGGCACAGCAATCTGAATTTTAATGATTTTAAACATATTTCCATTGTCTGCGTTTCGTATCTTTGTCTCTAATAAGACGGATCCCAAATAAAGAAGCCATGAATGCATATGAATCTTGCTTCAACCTGCAACCATTCCCAACCACCATCAGAACCCATAACCGTCTGGATCATTCCAAGTCTTCCACCTCACCAATCGACCATATAAGATCCCTTTCGCACCACTCGTTTAGAGACCCATGCAAGGTCATTGGCTGATCTTGCGAACCTCTGGCGCAGACATGAACCGAGGAACCCTTCGGGCTGTATTGATCCATGGCTCCTTCAAGTAGGTGAGGTTTCTCGATTGCCCCTCGCAATTTCGTCGACTCTGTACTTCAAGGAGAGAAAAGGATCATTGTCTAGCAATGTAAGAGGTTTCTTGATGTCTTTGGCATCCAGCAACGTATCCAAGCAATCCCGTGCTCTCACTCCAAGCAGGTAGGCGTCGCCAGGGTGGGCTTTTGCGTCTCGGACACAGTTCAAAATCTCATGAACTAGAGTACCAAGGCCATGATGAGACCGGGAAAGCTCGGAATTCCAGTGTTCTCCTCTATTGTCGTCGTATGCCCGCTCAGCGGCCTGACCGACAAATCTGCAGACTCGCTGGGGTAAATCACCCCGGATTTGAAGGTCTTTAACCCTCTCGGGGTTTCTATTCAGCTGGTAATATAGGCTTACAATGGCCTCGTGGTCTTCAATGACCTTTTCGTGCGCCGAACTTATGATATCCCAGACGTCTTGGTGAGTGCAGGTCGGAATGTCGGAAGAATTTCCGAGTCTGCGTAGTTCTTTGAATGCACCTTTCAAGTCGAAAGAGGAGTGGAAGCCGACACGAGCCCAGATGATAGTGAGTCTGCTCTTCGAAATAGTGGGCAGTTGATCTTGCACCAGTGAGGGGAGGCCGTTGTCTTCCACCCGTAGCTGCAACCCATTGGCAAGGGAAAGTTCACCAGATGCAACAAGGGAATTGAGCCGATTTTGTAGGCGGCTGTTACGCTTCGCGCTGGGTGGGTTTGGCTTGGTTACCCTGCTCATCATGCATGCAAGATGCTGTAGGAGCACGAGTGAGAGATGTGTCTTTGGTTGTTTGTTTGGAGATACCGCGGAGTGAACTGCTCGAATTGGGATACTGAGGACGGAGTGCGAGATGAAGAAGATCGCCCTTTGGCGGGAGCTGCTTTGATCTAAAAAGAAATCCAAGGCTAGGGATGATCTCCCATGGTGCTCAGACGTGATGTTGAAGAGAAGGCAAGCGAACAGGATGCCCGAGCTGAATTGAGGGCGAATGAGAGGAGGGAGGCGAGAGAGAAAGGAGAGAGAGATAGGAAGATCGCGAAATGTTGAGAATAAATACCCATCCAAACCACCTTTGACAGTGAATCACTGCCCCTGAGAGAAACGAAGGCTGACTGAGGTGCATTTGGCGCTGAGCTATGAAATATCCAGTCCACACTTTATTTCTCTCAGTCGAAGGAGAATCTATCTAAAATTCATCTCGTGTCTGAGAGGCTATTTCAATCCTATAGTAAGTGTGTCGTGTGTTGATTGATGGCGGATATCCTCCCAATACAAGTTTTCTCCCGGGCTGTGAACCACTTCTAATCATTAACCGTTGATTTCGTTATTCTCACCAGACGAGTGAACCATCCTGAGCCCCGTATACTCAGGGACAGTCTACGTTTCAATAGAAAATAACACGCAACGCATGAACATTGTGCATGCTTGTTGGATCCTGGCCCGCGGCTGGGGTCAAGACAGAAGAAAGCCAGATAAACCGAGCAAAACCATATTTTGCTCAAGGTGACAGAATATCCATGTACAGAGTAATACTGGCGACGCGTGGGCAAACGACAATGTGTTCAGTCTCTAGCTTGTTTCAATCGTGACAGTATCCATAACTACACCCGTTGCAAGCCCTGTCCAGATTAGTCCATGGTATGGTCTTGCGGTCGGCGTTGGTTCCTGGTTCTGGTCTAGAGCAGCAAAGTATATACAGGGTGAATTGGCAACTGTATTTGATTACGGAGGCAATGGTATATAGAGACATGGGCACTTTCACCCTCAGACTCGAATGATATTCTGCTCTTTTTCAAATACAACGGTGAAGCTTTAGTTCCAGAGAGCTTGTTGTTACGGCAATAGTCGCCCCTACATTCGTCAAGTTATCACAGGTTAGTCACAGCAAGGTGGGAAAAGTTCAAGGGAAAATAAAATATGAATAATTGCAATAAAAAACCCAACTTACCTATGTCTGGCCACTGGCTTTCTGCTGACTCTGGTATCGTGTATAGAGCGCCAGCGCCCTCGGAATCTAGGTCTACTAATGTTCCCTTGAGATGCCTGAACCTGCAGGCCATCGATGGGTGTTCAGTTGTAAACCATTGTGTATAGATGACACGGGCCGTGTTCATGTTCTCTCAGTCGCAGAACTCACCATCGCGACCCATGTCGGCTGGATAAAACCATGTCCAGACGGGCACCGGCAGGTCGATCGAGTCTTCAACCTGTCCTTCACGCCCGCCTTGGCCACCCTCACCGACTCCAGAGTCGATCGAGTCAGAATATATGTCGTCTTCATCAACTACGTCACCGTAAAAGAGCTGTTCTGGGTCAATCTCCGAGGTGACCGTTGTAGTGACAGTCTCATCTTCCGGTTCGTGATGCTGATCGTCGGGGGCGTTGGGAGCCCCGCAGTCGGTTGGTCGCTGGTTCTCGTCTAGCTCATTATCGTGGACATATTCCTCCACATCCCCGTACAGGTCTCTCTGAGCCAGGGCCAAGAAACTCTCTGGAGGCTTTGTGGGAGTCAGAGGCTGACGAGCAAAGTACTTCTGGGCAAAGCGCTTCTGGTACCCTTCATACTTCTCCCAGGCAACGCGCTCGAGAGCGTATGGGTCCTCATACTGTACTTCTCCAAATCCTGGGAACATGGTTCCGAACCAAGACGGGCAGTAGTCATTGTTGGGACATCCACTGAGCAAGGGTCTCATGCCCTCCTTCAGGTAGGGACACTTTCCAGGTTCTGGTGAGTCTTTAGGCCTGCTTGCACATAGAGCCAGATTGGTTAAGACGCCGTTCATATGGCACGCGATCCAGTACGGCTCCAGACGCTCGCCGCAGTGGCAGCATGCGGTGGTAACCTTGATGCACATGGTGGGCAACGAGGTTCACCAGGGATAAACTCGAAATGAGTGATGAGCATTTTTTCCAGGTCCCACTAGAGAACTATATACAAGAAATCCATTTGTGAAATCATGCAGAGTTCCAGAATGTGAAGAATCAATGAGTCGAACGGGGATGAACATGGTGGTAACAAAGGCTTGTTCACTGAACACGGCCAACAGTGAACTGCAGCCGATGCGTGACCAAAGAATAGGCAATTCTCCGAGAATTCCATCTTGACTTGTTTCATCTTGTTCAGATGATGCGTAATTATTGCTTTCTCCATAATGTCGAGCGTTGTGGTGGGCAAAGAGTGTAATCAACGTGGGTAGCTGCCATATAAGAAAATCATGGCTTCCACCTCCACAGATGGACTCTGTTGACAGTCTATATATGACCAAATGATGTCGAGATGGATGAGTGGGGGCTCCACAGCAGTGGCTCTTCGGTTTCCATCTTTTCCTCTATCGGTGGACACAGAAGACTCGGGAAACATGCCGTCTCGCACCAAAAAGCACCGAGCCATAATCCGGGTCATAGCCTGCTTGGACAGTGCACGAGACGGGTATATAATAGGGTAAATGAAGGCTTTATATAATAATAGCGAATGAGCAGGCGAGAATTGAATCGGGGCAGCGGAAGAGAGCTTTGTTTCTTGGCCAGGAATTTATAAAGAGCTTAAAAAGGGTCCATAATCAGGAACAGGCTCTCAGTTCTTGGAGAAGGGTCAGAGGTATTTGTACCCTGGCAAGGGGTTGGTGTCTGTTTTTCATACTCTACAACCAAGAGCTACAAGTGGCATGTTCCTTGTTTTGCGACGAGCTCGAAACAGCTTGTGATTGCTTTGGTCGAGACAAATGCTTGGTAGTCTTATAATAAGAGGCGAACAGAGGGGACTGGCTCACTCGTTGTCTACATACTAGATGCTTGCTTGGTCTGACTCGCAGCTGTCAATAATTCCAACCGAATACGGTTAATAAATCCAATCAGGGGGTAAAATGATGCTTTTGAGCTTGTTTCTACCGCATAGAGCTGGCGAGACAGGGAATCAGAGGCGCAAACGCAATAGCCTACGGTTTCCCTATACGTCCAACACATTTACAAAAGAACCATTGGGATGAATTACCAGGTACCCCTCCATAGGTCTTCTCGGTAGGTGAGCAATGACCATAAATGGAAAATGGCGCATCAGCCATGGGTTGCGTATGGCAATCCTGATCCAGTCCCATGTGCTGGGTATTCGATTGGTTACACCCGGTCGACTGCGACGCTATGAATACCTCTTACCTCTTGAATAGTATCTCTCGGGGGCTACCGGAATCGTCCTACGGGGCCTTGGTTCTCTCGCCCCCTCGGCAAATCTTGGCCCCAAATTGCTGAAGGTGTGTCCATCACGACCTTCAGCCCTGTTACGTGGCCCGTCTGATTGGGGTCCCTCGACACTCGTTTCTGAAAGGATGCCACGTATTGGAAATGCATACACACATAGCCCATTGTTGAGATGGGGTCATGTGAGAAAGATTGGAGTCCTGTGTGACCATGGTCTTGTTTACCAAGTGTGCTCGATCAGGGGCCAAGAGGAATAGATTCGGTCAAGTAGAGAGGATCAGATTGCCATAGACTCAGGAGTTGTTTCACAGCATTAAAACATAACAATTCACTGATCGGCTTGTACTGTGTTATGGGAGAAAGAGCCTTGTCAATAATTATTTGACTCGTCATATCGCTAAGGTACCTACATGTATGCTCGCCAAAGAAACCCATGTTCCACCAAGCATCAAGCTCTGTCCAACAAGAAATGGCCATCAGCTCTCACAATCGCCCTCAAGTTTCTGTTCCAGATCTACCAATTCCAAAAATCCCTCCAGTTGGACATCAAGCGCCCTGCCCTCAAGGGGGGCGCAAGGCTTCCTGGGCTGACCCCCGTAGCCATAGTATCTTTCCAGCGCAGCCTTGACAGCGATGAAGCCGCCCTTGATGGCTGCCCAGTCGCCGCGAGACACGATCTCCTGCAAGACCGTGGCTTCCTTCAGCTTCCCTCCTCTCCAGAGCTGCATGAGCTGGACACATGCCCGCGGTGCAATGTTGGCTGTGCCACCGATGACTCCATGACCGCCGACCGAGAGGGCCTGGATCGTGAAGTCGACGCTGCCAGCAAAAGTCTTGAATGCTGTACCTTTAGTCCCGGCCACTACTCTGGCCAGTTTACCCGTGTTGCCGCATGTAAGCTTCACGCCGACAATGTTGGGATGCTCTGCCAAGGCAAGGATCGTATCCGAGTTGAGGTCGAGACCCGCGCACGCGGCGGGAAAGTTGTAGATCAGGATTGGGATTGGGCTCTGTTCAGCCACCTTGCGAAAGTGCTGCTGTATAAGCTCCAAAGTGAGGAGATCTTTGTAGTACGCCGGCGGGAGAACAAGGGCATGGCTTGCCCCTGAATCAGCTGCCTCACGGCACAGCTCTATCGTCTCTCGTGTAGACTGGGCGCCACAGCCCGCAATAAGAGGGAGTTGTTGATTCCCTGTCTGATCCAGAGCATCTCTGGTGGCTCGAGTGATGAGTTTACGCTCGTCATGGTCGAGGTGGACTGCTTCGCCGTTGGAGCCATGCGTGACGAGACCGGCAACGCCCGCGTGTGCAAGTCGAGTGGCATGGGCTTTTGTAGTTTCGACGTCAATGTCGTTGTCAGGGGTGAAGAATGCAACAGTTGGCACGTAGATGCCATCGGTTAGGGGGCATGCTGAAGAGTGGTTGGAGATGCCATTCTCCTCGGTTGTTGATGAGGCTGTCATGATGCTAGTCCAACAAAGGTTGAAGCAGATAGGGTCTTGTATGAGACGTTGAATGATGGTAGTAGATACACCATGTTACTCTGCCAGACAAAACAACCAAGTCCTCCTAGTCCCCATCCACATCTTATATACCGCATGGCAATCTTATCCGGCGGAGAAACCAACTTGTAAGCAGAGGCCAACCGCTCGGACTCTGCTGGACCGAATGAGAGCCGGGGATATAAGCCGAAGCCTGAGCAGATTGCCCATCATATGGTTGTTTTTGGCACCTGACCCCCACGCACCTCGTCGAGGTCCAAGTACAAAGCTGCCAGCGCCGAAGTCCCCCCCACGCCGGAGCCGAGTACACGGCAGGGAGAAGGCATCAATGATGCCACCCGGACCCCACAGCTCCACCGCAGGCAGGGTCCTTCTCGCTTTCCCCAGCTCACAGCTCCACAAGGCCGCATGAAGCATTGATCAGTCCGGGGAATTAAGGAAGAGGGATGGAAGGGTCTGTCTACCGAGGGCGATCATAGCCCGTAAGTGGTGGGATAGGGAAGTGTGGCGGATAGCTGTCCGTGAGAGGGCAAGGTCTAAGCCACGTTGCCCTCATCTCGCTCTACATCTCGCACTTCGTTCCGCCTAAATATGGCTGAGAGGCGAAACCGTGCTGGCATCAGGATCAGGAATCCTTCATAAGCAGCAGCAGTCAACAACTGTTACAGGCCCTTCGTTTCCGTTACCTAAGCATTGGTAGAGCATGACGGGAGCTGACGCTTCAACACTGTCATGTCTACACAGGCTGTTCTAAGTGGCGGCATGCAACTCAAAGAGCTGACGCCCAACGGGGATAAACAGCGCACGAGCACAGTCTGCACCCCGCTCGTCTCTGTCTGAGGCCCGAACGAGGCTCGCACCCTCGTTGTTCTTTGCTAATCTGCGCCGTCGCATTGGGCGGTTCCAAGTTCTGGGGCCCGACTTTGACACTGACTTGGCTTTGACTGAGAGCTTGGACGGCGACCCCCACGATTGTCGACTCCATCTGTGCGACATCCGACGATTTTCTTGTGTGCATGGAACTAGAGCCGTTGGCGCGACGCAGCTCGATGGGCCCTTCGGGTGTTCATCTCCCGGAAGCAGATGTCGCCCCGACAGCCGTGCAGCTATGTATACCTACCTATTCGTGTCCTTTGCCTCAGATCATCCGGGGCCCGTGCAAACGGTGAGCTCCGGCCCCGGCCCCACTTTAGCCGAGTCGGAGCGCCGTTGCAGGGCCCGGGAATAAATAAGCACGCTAAAATAGTAGTCAGGGGCGCTTTGCCCCATCGGGTAGCAGTGGGAACAACGCGCAAAGTACCTAAACTCCAGCGGTCCAGGTACTCCCCCGCTCCGTAAAGACGCGTTCCCTATCATTCAGCTCCAGACGCGAAACAAGAGGGTCTCAGGCCCTGGGCAGGGCTAACGTCATAATGCGATCGAGCCCGGCAGATTGGCCATCGCACTCCCTCCATCATTGCAAAAATTCACTCGCGACATAGTCAGAACCCATAGTTGTACACTACAGACGCGAGTTACACGCGCTCAACATCTCTCCACCAGCTACAATGTCAGGCTGGTCGTGGTCGCCGAGGCGCGCAATGCAGCAGCTCAACCACAACACCATGGCCACCGCTCCGCGACCGGGAATTCCGGCTGAGGGCCTGCCCAGTCTCCCTCCGCTTAATCTCAATGCGCCCGTGTACCAGCAAGCTCCGCCCGTGGTCCCGCCGGCCGCCCAGGACCGTGTCTCTGTTATCACGCCTCCCGGCATGAGCGGCGCATATCTGCCGCCCAACAACGCCAACGTGACCAAGGGCATCGCGTCGGGCGACAAGGAGAACTCGGCTGCGGCAAAGGGCGCCTCCTCCAAAGCCGCGTCCAAAGCTGCAGCCACCACAACTACATCGAGGAAGCGCAAGTCTGACGCTGCCGCCAACACCTCCAAGGATGAGCTCTTCCCCGAGGACGCTGAGGACATCGACGACGATGACCCTCGCCTGGACCGCCACGATTGGGACACGTGCAATGCCGTCCGTCGCAAGATACGCGCCTGGATCGAGTCGGGCGCGCAAAAGGTGGGCGAGTTCCAGCAGACCATCGGTGTCAGCAGCAAGGCCTACGGCTCCTTCATGAACCGCACCGGCACCTGGGACGGCGAGGGCTGCGACACGTACATCAAGGCCTACCTCTTCTTCAAGAAGCGCGAGATCCAAGGCCTGCCCCTCAAGGCCAACAAGCCCAAGAAGGCCAAGACGGCAGCCTCTACAAAGGCTATCGACGATGCTCTCGATGTCAGCGGCGTCGACGAGTTGCCGGGCGAGGCGGATGGCACCGTGCCCATTTACGAGACGTGCGACGACATCCGCAAGAAGATCCGTCCTCTGCTGGCCAAGGAGGGCATGACGCAGGCCGCCTTCATCCGCAAGCTCAACGAGGGCCTACCCCCAGGCCGTAGCGTGTCGCCAGCCAACCTGCGCTACTTTATGGGCCGCAAGGGTGTGCGTGAGGGCAACACCAACGTCACCTTCTACGCCGCCTATGTCTTCTTCGAGAAGAAGCGCATCAAGGCCAACAAGCCCAAGACAGAGTTCCGCCTCGACATGGAGGAGACCTGGGGCCCAGAGGGTTTCGACACCAAGAACGGAGCCAACACGTCCTTCATTTGCTTCAAAGATGAGGTACCATACACCGACAGGTTTGGCAAGATACAGTTTAGTTCTTGAACAGCTTTTGACGGGGAGATACCACGAGTATGTAATGGAGTTGGCTGTCCTATCGTTTCGTATGCCGTGTCTTGGTTGTTCGCTCGTGTCTGGGGATCAAGGGAAATACGGGCAAGGGCTTTTGGGCGTCATGTGAACACTGTATGCCAATGGGATTCTGTTCTAGTGAGCAACTGCTGTTATTCCGCTCCCTTTGTGTCACTGTTTCATCTCCGGAGTGAGAGGGAGAGAAATGGCCCGAAAGGCCCCCCTGTATGCATGGCGCCTATCCATGTGCCAATGGCCATCTACTCACAGCTGTCGTGCCGATGCAGCGCAACAGCAGCCCTGGGCAAGTGACTCCCCATGATGGGAGCCTCATTGCCGAAACAACGGGCCTGCCCTTTTACGCGGCGGTGGTGGTGCCCTTGAGTTGGCTGATGCCAAAACTGACAGGTCTCACATTGGCCGCCGATCATGGGACTGTGTGAATACACGCTCTCTTACTCGGCCATATTAAATACTGACCACCAGTCGCTCTCACCTTGGCGGGCGGCACTCATTCGCTTCTACTCGTTTGTTTCGTCAAGATGCGTATGTGACAGGGGCGGTGTTTGTGTCTTTATCACAGCCACCCAACACATATATATACTCGCCGATTACACTCTCAACATCCCCAGAAAGTTACCTTCGACAACCTCGCACCACTCGATACCCTGCTGTTACCCAAGTACCAAACAAATCCCAGCAACATGTGTACCGAAGCTGTAGCCCAGTGCCCCGTCTGCTTCAACACAGAAACCATAATGTGGAAGTACTGCATGCCCTACCTCAAGACCAGCCTCGAAGTCCGCCGTCAAGATGAGGGGACAATCCCTCCAGCTTCCTGGTTCACCAAGCATAAGCCCGCCGTCGGTCAGAACGCCGTCCGAGGACTTAGTTCCACAGAGTGCCCCAATGCCGCCTGTCCCAGCAAGGTTCCGCCAGAGGAGGAGAAGAAGGAGTAGTAGGATGAGCAGTGGCGATCTTGGAACTGGAGTTTGAGGAGTCTATGGCCGATTCTAGCACAATGCAGCAGCAGCTATGTAATAGGGACTATCCACTTTCCTGATTTGAATACAAGAGACGTTCGCGTCTCGCATCAACTTGAAAATCGCCTCCATAGGCCGATTACGCACAGATTCTGGCACATACGACCATAGCTCGTAGAGAATACGGGGTCCCGTCCGCTCCCCCAGAGTCAAGCTGCGAAGCGCTGGATTAGTAGTTGGGTCGGTGACGACCAGCGAATCCCCAGTGTTGTATGTTTCTTTTTGTAGTTTGATGCATTTTTGCTGGTCGATATTGCCCACCTGCCTACAAAATGGCCTCGGCATGACCTTTGGGCATTGCTTAGCCCTGGTTGGTCAAATTTGGGTTCAGCACAAAAATTGTGCAACACTTTCCTTCAACTTGGGGCAAAAAGGCTCTCTTATCACATCGAACAACGCACAACAACTCGTTTCGGCACGCAAAAAGAAAGACTTGATGAGACTGGGACTCGAACCCAGGAGGATTGCTCCATCAGGAATCTTAGGTTGTTAAGGTGACCTTAACCTGACGCCATAACCAACTCGGCCATCTCACCGGAGGATCTCGGAGACCCGCTTGTTGAACCAAGTCGGAGCCCAACCGGATCATAAGGCCGGGGTTGCCGTGTTCTGGCTGGTGTCTAAGTGAATGAGTGATGACTTTGTCTTACTGATTGCCGCTTTAATGGTGTGTATCTGACCCAGTTTATGGATCTGACCATGATTTGTGCGTTCCCAGAAGCCGGGGTTTTCAACGTCGTTAGGATTCAAATGTCTATAAGAGGCAAAATCACAAGCCAACATGAACGGCATCTTCACATGCCACTACCCATTGTCAATCGCGGCATGGGCTCAACATGATGCCCCTAGACAATAGAAAAAATATATTCAATGGGGATAGATAGGATCTACTGAGCAATTGGAGCCGAGAGTGACGATACATCCAAAGCTATGATATCGTGCAGGGTAGGCATATCGCCGGCAACTAGTGTTCCGTGCATCAGTCCTGGCCAACACGAAAAGCAAAACCAACCACACACGGACGTATAGCCACTCCTCGACTGCTAAACAACCGGGCACAGGATGCGCCGGGGTTGGAATCCTGGACCACCCTCGGTGTTTCCAACAGCACGATCCTTTTCGAGACTGATAACGAAACATGAAAATTATTGACACATCATGAGACGGAGCACCCATGATGAAATGACATCAACACGCGGCTTCGTCGGCAGCAGCCCCCAGGCCGGGCAATGCCGCCTCCTCTTGGCGGCCATGCCGGCTGTGGCGCCCGCTGGAAGCACCGTGGAAGAGCCCCTGGGCCCTGACATGGACTAGACACCCCCTTGGAGATTGAGGCTTTTAGCGCCAACGGGGTGCTGCAGCAGCGGCTGTTCCAGCTCCGCGCAGTGGAGAAGGATGCTGCGCGAAATAAAAAAGCGCTCGACGTGGTTGGGCCATGGAATTGGATGCCCCAATTCCACCCGGCCCGATCGGCCATTTGTTGTTGTTCGTAAATTCGACCTTCCGCAGCTCGCAACTTCCTTTCTTCTTGTTCCCCCTTCTTCCTCAACCTCTACCTACCTTTTCCTTCATCTCGCCCTTGTCCTCCGTCGGCGACCCTCGTGTGTGGTGTTAGGCAGAGTGTTGACTTGTCTCGATTTGCAATTCGAATTCTCGCAGAGTATATACTTGGGGGATCAACTGCATAAAAAAAAAACAACGACAATGCACGCATCTAAGGTCCTCGCCTCAATGGGCCTCGTGGCCTCTGCCTCTGCCTCCATCCTCCGTTACGCCCCTGTTCAAGAGCGAGAATTCGTTGTCGAGAAGCGAGCCGATGCCACCGCGGCCTGGGTGACTGTAGATGACGAGAAACAGCCAGCCACGACGTACACGCCGTCCATGACCGTCGTCGATGGCACCACCTCGATCAAGGATGCTGCTCCCCACGACCTCACTGCCAGCGTCTTCACCTGGACCACCTGGGGCGAGATCTACACCAGCACCGGCGAGCCCCCCAACCCCACAGCCTCGGGCAAGCATGGCGAGGGCACCTTCTCTCGTTGCTACAACAAGGACGGCGACAACGCTCCCTTCTGCTCTCCTTACAACAGCAGCACCCTCATCCGTGACGAGACTTACTATGGTGAGAACTTCAAAAAAGCATTGAAAACTCAATCCTTCCAATTGCTAACCATGACTCTAGTCACATGGGATCCCGACTACTTCAACAAGACCCACGACAACTCCACCATGATGGTCTTTCTCCGCCTCGACCTCTACAACAGCACCAGCGAGGAGTATGAGAAAGAAGGAGACGACTTCGATCAGGTCCCCGCCAAATTTGGCTTCTGGCCCTTCAAGGTCAAAGGCGACTACTTCAAGGCTGGCGGCGACCACAACATCTCCCTCACCCTCTACAGCAACGTCAACAAGTCGGCAGAGAAGACAAAGGCCTCGACCATCTATCTCAATCTTGCAGAGAAGAGCAACCCCACGAACCCTGACCCCGTCGTCCCCCACGGCCACACCCTCACCATCGCCCTTCCTGTCGTCTTCGGTTCCATCATCCTTCTCCTCATTGGCGGCTTCCTCTGGAACCGCAAGACCCGTCGCATTGGTCTTGGTAACGTCATGAGCCGCAGCCGCCACGGATACACTGGCCGCGCTCAGCGCCGCTTGTTTGGTCGCAAGGACAACGGAATCCAGCTCGACACCCGCGATCTCCCGCCTCCCGGCGAGTACCGTGACGCCCCCGAGAGGGCCCGTCGCGACAGTGATGGCCTCGGAAGCCTGGCCGGTAGCCCTGTCGATCCCTCGTTTGCTCAGCAGGGCACCACTGGGGGCCGTAACGTTTTCCGGGACGAGATGAGGAGACAGGAGCAGGAGAGACGCAACTAAGGAAGGACAAAAGGAGGATCTGACCAGGATGGACCAAGTCATCTGGATCAAATCTGTCCTTGCAAGGTCTGGGCCCATTTGACATGTATGAATCTGTAACGATTGTGGTGTATATGGAGATCACGGCGAGTTGGAGTAATGAGTGACATGACGTATAACGAGACTTAATATGAACGCCCTGTCCATCAACTCATTAAATGTGACCTTTTGCACTAGCGTGATTTAAAAAGCATCATGGCCTTGCAAAAGTAAAGATATCCGAATCCGGGATATCGTTTCTGAGCTGCCGAATAGTGTCACATACGCCGGGCGTCATGGGTATTCCGAAGCCATCAATAGCAAAAACCCATCCCCAGCAGATTGAATAATGATGAACAACAACAAATCGTAACAACTCCGTGAAACCGAAACCGAAAAAAAAAAAAAGAAATTGTAAAACCTCCATGCGCCGGTCTATTCCTTGACCCGTTTGGTATTCCCATTGTCCTGTTCCTCACTTTCATAACGCCGCTTCGCCGATTCCGATGGTGTTGGTGTTTGTTGTTGTGACATTAACTCGTAACCGGCACAGAGATCTAGTCGTACCTCCCCCTCTTGTAGAGGTCTCATTAGATCGGCGGGAATCGCCGTGGCAAGTTGACACTTGATCTCACATGGTTGATAGGTCTCGGTAGTCCAAGCATCGTCGGCGTAGTTCTTGGCCTCGGCGATGGTGTACCCCGTGCTGAAGCCCTCGTGGTACGCATCAGGCAGAATGACAATGGTCTCGCCAGGACGCTGATCAACGATGCGGAAGGGGATCCCCAGTTTCTCGAGCTTTTGAGGGAAGAAGAACTCGGCCCGGTGGCGCATGAATTGGGAGCACTTGTCTTTCCGGCCGAGAGCCTCCTCGGCGATGTCGACTGCTGTGGAGGGGACCACTATCCAGATCTTTCTGCCCTTGTAAAGGTGATTGAGAGAAACTAGTCGAAAATCCTCGGCGTGAATTTGGAAGCTGGCTCCGAAATGAGGGCCTGATTCGTAAACGTAGGGCGTATGTATCCCTGGAATGATTGCCCTTGTATATTCCAGCTTGTCACCCTTGAGAGGATGGATGGGGCTTCGCTCAGGGACGCCGGCCTGGCGTCGCTGCTCAGCAGTCCATGCAGGGACATCAACCCGATACCGAACGTTGCGGATTTGTTTATGATCGTTCTTCCGGAACATCTTCCTTAACTGATCGATGGCCTCAAATGCGCCGGTAGTGCATTCTGGGCCAGTTACATCGGAAGCAAAGGTGCCTTCGGAAGGGACTGTGTCGACCCGCCAGAAGCTGTTCTTTTTGATCTGGGTGGGCCGGTAAGCATTTGCTGGGACTTTCTGGGAGTCCTTTTCTGGGAGATCGTCCTGTAGTTCCTGTGGCAGGATGACCTTGAAACAGCCATCCTCATCGGCCCCGAGCTGCCTGGCAAAGGCAAGAGTAGCAGGAAAGTCGTTCCATTGGTCGATGGTTGGCTTGAGCCGCAGTACACTGTGGTTTTGGGGCCCGTCGTAGTCGTGCTCGATTGGACAATCGCTGGGCTCCGGGTCGCTGAGGGCCGAACTCGCATCCCAATTGTCTGGTGCCAGCGGCGGGTCAGGTGAGAGGGAAGGAGTTTCGCGCGGCGGCGACGGCGGGGTTGAAGTGATTTCGGGCAACTGTAGATGAGAGTTGTGATCTGTTGCTGGCAGATCTGGCTGGGCAGATGGCGGCGGCTCGATGACGTTTGGTAGCAAACTGGCGGGGGGGATTGGACCCTGCTCATCCGTATGGCGGGAACTGTGAGGAGGGTCGGGCTGGGGGTGGTGCAAAGAGGGCTCTCTCGGTTCCAAAGAAGGAGTCGCCGCATCATGCGACGGGGTTTGGACCTCCATTGAAGCCGGGGGAGGGCCCGTTTCGCGGTTGCGACAGGCCAGCGGTGAGGGTATGTTGTCGGTGAATATTGAGAGAAAGGCGGCCGGAGAGGGATGGTGAGCGCAGTCGCCACCTAAGACAGTGGCCAGAGTGGAAAAGTTAAAGAGATGACAGGTTCCAATGTGCGCATCCTCGATCGCGGAATCTGCCGCAGACGACGCCCAGCCGACGAAGAGGCGATCTCGAACCGAGTAAGAAGAAGCAGCAGTTTTTTGTTCGGTTTTCTGGTGTGTGGAGTGTGGTTTTCGACCCTTGGTGAGAGGGAAGGAGAATGAGGCTAGGGGAGAGAGGTGCCGTGTGAGAAAGCGAAAAAAGACACTAAGGTGAGTCTACCCAGTGGGGAGCGGGCAGGTACTTTTTGGGACTGCTTGCCGCCACCCACGCGCATGTCTCTGCGCTGCGCCTGGCCCTTTCCAGATCCAACAGAGCCGCAGCAGGCGCAAACGACCAACCAACCAACCGCGAAGGTGCAGGCAGGCAGGGAGGAAGGAGGCGGGAGGGTGAGCAACGGGATGGAAGGGAAGCGGGGAGGCGAGGATGGAGGACGTAACTGCAACTGCAACTGCATGTATGTACTGCACTGTGTTCTAGCGGAAGGCCCCCTGCAAGGGCCCCTGACTAGCGCGGGGCAAAGGGAAGAAAAAAAAAGGAAAGACCAAGCAAGAGATGCAGAGACGAAACGGGAAGTAGATGATGACGTCTATGAAGAGACTGACGAGAGATGGAACAAAATGCCTTGATTCACGAAGCAGGAAACAATTCTCTTCCCCCCCCAAAATGCCACGCAATCTCACTCACTGCGGATGGAGGCCCCCCCTAATGGAATAACCGGCGTCGCCGCCAAACCAAATGTCAAAGTTTTCGGTGCCAAATGGCAAACGCCGCCGGCTCGCAATGGCGGCCCTCACAGGCGGACAAAAAGAGGGCGACGGGTGGAGAGGCATGGCTGCAAAGGGCCAACGACTGATCGACGCCAAGCCCCGTCCCCATGTTATACCCGTGTTACAACCCTGACAAGGGTCCCTCAACGTTGTTTATCAATCAGTGTGCATCTCATTCACGAGCCAGACGCTGGTATTTGCTGTGTGGCACGTGGCCAGACGAGAATACCGCCGTCTTGTTGTATACCGGCATTTCTACCACGCCAACGCCAGCCCGGCTTACAACAGACTTGCTCGCCATGAGCCGGCACATATCGGTCTGATGCATGTGATAGTCAAGACTTATTGGGGCATTGCTACGGAGTAGGTTGTTGACCGATTATCTTCTTCTTCTTGGCGGGTACTCTCTCATGCACGAGGCCGAACTTATGTCTTCGCCCAACGGAGGTACCAAGCAATCATCTTGTACAAACATGCCTCTACTCTTGGCATAGGACGGACTTGCTAGCACTCATCGTGTCGAGGAACCCCTGGATCTCCGTCATCCGCTGACGACAGCAAGACAGACAACCAGTGAGGGACCATAATCAACTCGAGCAGCTTTCAAAATAGTTCCAAGCGCCAAGTTGGGCGATCATCGTAAAAGTCTCACGATGAAGTCCACCACTCCGGATAGTGAAATATACATAGAACACCTGTAGACACAAACCCGACAAGACACATCAGATTCACAACTAAATGCGGCGACGAGTAATATATATCTCTTCAATGGCAAAAAGTGCCTTGCTCAAACACAACTACTGTCTATTATGAATCAAAACGCCTTTCCATGTCCCAGGACCTAGGTAGTTATACTCTACGCTCACGCAGATTTCTTTGACTTCTTCACCTTTTTTCGCTTGTCGCCAAACGCCTCCTCGTAAACCTCGGCCGCCGTCTGGCCAGCCTTCCTCTTCTGCTTGGCAGACTTTACGCTGACAACGGGGTTCGCCTTGCCCTGCTTAGCCGCGCTCAAGACTTGCTTCTCCGCCTCTTGCCACGCGGGAGCGTCACCCTCGATTTCGTACCTTTGATCCTTGTTAGCTAACCGTAATCGAGTTGTTGGAATCAAGTCAACTCACTGATCAAGGGGCAAAGAGTCAATGAGCTCTCTTTGCTTCTTCTTGAGCTCCCTCAACGCCTCATCACCACCCTCCTCAAGCTCTTCGTCAAGAGTAGTAGCGAGAGGGACGAACCGCTCATCCACAACCTCATCATCATGGGCGCCGCTGGCGTTCTCACGAGTCACACCCAGACGCTCAGCCTTGGGAAGCTCTGCGTCCACGGCGGCCGAGACAAGGGTGGCAAAGTGTGCAGTCACCTTGCGCAGGATCTTGATGAACATGGCCAGGAGCTGAGATGAAGGTAGTGAGAGTTCCTGGGACACGGCCTCGACATCCTTGTGCTGCAGACCAATAGCGAGCAGAATACATTGCTGAACACCCGTCAACTTGATATCAGACTTGAGACGGCCGGTGAAGTAGAGGTTGGCAATGATTGGGATGAGGTCGAGGACAACATGGTAGTCGAGCATGTTGTTCGCATACGACTCGAGTCGCTTGAGGTCGAATGGAGACAGGAGTCTATCAAGTTCCACCTTGGACAAAGGCTGAATCTCAGTCGAGTCCAGTCGAGCACCAGCGTTGGCGGATTCGTCGATGCTGAGTGCAGTGATGGCAGGGAACGAACCGAACTGGTACGAGAGTAGCGACAGGAATCGCTTATGGAAGTCTCGCGAGAAAGCACCGAGCCAGCTGCGGTCATCGCTGTTCTCGAGCGGCCGCAGCATGACACAAGTGTGCTCACCAGTAAGGTCGTTGGCCGTCTGCCGCAAGTAAACAGGAGAGAAGGATGCTCGCTTCCAGAACTTGTGTAGGGGAGGTGTCAAACCATAGCTCACGCCCACATAGTCCAGACGCTCAGGCTTCTTCTCGGAAAGTTTGGCGAATAGAGGAGGCATCTTGTTGATATCCCGTACTTTGATATCATCGTCAAGCAACGAGGCATTAGCCAGCTCGGCATCAGTAACTCGAGTCATTGTGTCCGTCATAGCCTGATCCTCGTCCTCAGACAAGTTGGCAAATCGACCTTCGTAGTAGTCGGTGAGTAGCTCCAAGGCCTTGGTGCCGTAGCCCATTGACACATATTCGGGGTTTGTGGCAATTCGAACAACTCGAGCACCAGACAAAGAAGCAAAATCCTCGTCTTGGAACTGCTGGCTCACCAACCATGGGATAAGATCACCGTGAGGTCGCTGTCCTCGACTTAGACTGTTGAGAACACTTTGTCTGCTAATCTTTCCTTCCAACGACACCTGGATAACGCAGAGTGGCTCAGGCAATCTTGTACTGCTTTCAGAGACAGGTGGAACAAGAACGAACAGCTCATGGGCAGGCGCATCACTCATGAGTTGCAAATCGTCCGGCGAGTTCTTGTAATGACTGGCCACATATAGAGCAACCATCTGTTGCAGGAACTTCTCGGACACGGGGTGGAAAGAAAACAGGGTATCTCGGTTGACGTTTAGAAGCTGGCATTGTGTAGGATCCGGGCAGCCGTTGATGTTTGACTTTGTCTTCGGCAGAGTGGCATCGAGGCAGAGGAGTGTGTTCAGCCACTTCTCGACCGAGTCTCCCTGAGCATATCGGATGGGCTCGGAAAGCGTGATTTCTCGCAGCTTCCGACCGGCCTGGAACTCCTCGGACTTTGAGGCCTTGCCGGTCGACCGATCCGCAATTTCCGTACCTTCACCAGTCGAAGTAGCAGAGCGAGACTGTTCCCTCAGCTGCTTGATCAGCTTCAGAGACAGCGATCGACCTGTTCCCTCATAACCATTGATGGTCGATGCCATGAATACCAGATAAGGACCCATTAGCTTCCGCACAAGCGGCAATGGAATAGCCGCCGCTTCATCAATTACCACAAGTTCGGCCTGTCCTAGCACATGTGCGTCCTGGGGTCGGATGTACTGGATTGTTTGTCGATGTTGTCGGTGGATGTTCACACGAACAATGGCCTTGTTGAAGTCAGGGTTTGTACTCTGAATAATCGAGTAGTCGGCATGGTCGGCATAACCCAGGGCGTCGAAACCCTTGAAAACAAATTCGAATAGAGTCTTCAAGTTTTCGGGAGACGGCGAAGTGATGAAAATATTACTGTATCCGTACGCAACGGCGGCTGCAACAGCGACACCCATAGCAGCGGACTTTCCTCGACCTCGTGCGGCGGTCAGAGCAACAGTGCTTCGCAGGGTCTTTTCGGCGATCGCTTCGGTGAAAGTAATGAGTGCTTTGGCTTGGTCCAATGTCTTGGCAAGAGAGATCAGAGGTCCCACAGGTTGCCGGTCCTCGTTCTGCTCCTTCACAGTCTCAAGCTCGAGCTGCGACTCAGTCTTGACCTGGTCTAGTGCGGGTGCTGGCAGCTTCTTGACACCTTTCCCACCAGAGATGGGCAACACGTTCATCTCGTCGTCAATAACCAAGCACGAGTTGCAGCTACCCAGAGACAGAATAAAGCGCTCGTTGAACCGTGCCACTACATCATCGTGTGCCTCTGTTCGGTATCGCGAGTGGACATCCATGGACAAGCTATAGAGCTGCTTCAGACTGCTCATGCCCTTGAGCAGTAGAATGACCAAGCCGCCACCTTCAACTGTCTCGATCGTTCGCGCAAGAATGTTGGGTGTAACAGCCTCGAAGTCTTGCAAGATGCACATGCCAAAAGTCTGACCTAGGATCTTGTCGGTCTCCTTGTAGTAGGTATATCGGATATTGTGCAGCGACACAAACAGCTCGAAAGGGTCCTCGGAGTTTGCTTCGCGGATTCCTCGTTTAACTTCCTTCTTGATCTTCTGCTCGCGCTTCTTTCGGTGACTGCGACCTTCTGGTTAGCTTGTCGCATCGTGGAGAGGACTAAACTGGACTGACCTGGTAAAGCCCAATAGCTTTTTCTTGTACGCCCAGAGAACCGACTTGTTCTGCTTCATGTCCGCTTGGGACATGATGTAGTGCAAATACACAATCACATCCTTGGACTTGTCTCCCACCACCACGAAGAAGCTTCTCTTCTTCTCCTGCACGCCATTGTTAATAAGCGCCTGGATGCGCGAATCCCTGATTTCTCTCCGTTAGTTTCAAGTACCCTGACTTCCAGCGAAGATATAACATACACGGCTTTGCGCGACATCTTTGCAGGATTTTCTACAGGCCAATCGCTCTGAAAAATACGCGGGCGCGAATGCGATCTCAAACCAGAGGTGGGACCCATTCAAAAATCCAAAATTTTGGCGGTCGGGTGAATTTCTGCCGGGCGGTGAAGCTTCGGTGAGAAGCACACAGTGGGGGCCTCACCGAACTTAGAATTCCCCATCATAGTTCACCGTGAACCTACTATGGTGTGTCTACTATGCGGGTTTTCTGCTATGTTTATTTTCTTGTTGCTAGGGCTTTATATCTCTTAAGTAAGATATGTTTTCAAGTGTTATACATTTCGCAACTGTATTGGTACTTAAGTATGGAACTCATTGCATGGAATTATCTGAAGCATGTTTCACCAATATCTACAACTTTGTCAATGAGTACCTAGCAAGGCACTTTCATGGCGAATCACACAAGTAAACTTGAAAAATAGTGACTGAATTTTACAGATAATTGTACAGCATTCGCGGGTCTGAGAGTCTGGAGTCACCATGTGGAAACAGCTCAGCTCATTTGCAATGATGATTGTTACCTGCGCGAGTCTATAGATAGAGAAGGATAGGGCGCAATGCCATAGCCCAGTTGACAAATCATCACCTTCCATGCCCAGACACCACGAATGAATAAGCCCTTCGAATGCTCCCATGTGTGAGAAAAAACCAGAAACCGCAGTCGAACCGGCGGGATTATGTAAACATTTCTAAGTCCGATCCAGCTTGCGGCGCAGGACTCGCGTCCGCTTCATGAGCTTCTTGTACTTCTTCTTCTTCATCTTCAGTTTTCGTTGTCGCTTGACGCTGATGGCGTGCATGTCGCGGCGGCCCTGGGCCTCGTCAAACTTGAGCTGGCGGAGGGCGAGTCGCTCGAGGAAGCTTCGCGGTTGGGCATCCTGCATAATACGGGGGCTATGGGCCATAATGCGAATCTGGCCATCAGGATCGGTTGACTCCTCGATAGTAAACAGAGCCTTGTAGACTCGATGTTGGGGAACCTCCTCAACGGCCTCAGCCTCGGCGATAACGGCGTTCGCTTCGGCGGCAGTCCCCGCTTGAGGCAGAGGCGGGGGTCGGAAAGGAAGAAACTCGCCGGACATGGTGTCTATCTGGAGATACATGCTGGACTCGCTGCCGTCGGCGTTCTTGATATCAACCTTGTGCATGGCTTCCTGCCCCTCCTGTTGTCCGATAGTCATCTGAGCCATGGGACCTTCCAGCCGGTCGATGGTGTCGGAAAGAGTTGACATGGTGTCCGACATCTTGTTGTTTCTGGTTCGGGGAGTGAAGATGGAAGCGAAGTGCTCGTCGGTCACGGCTCGGGGCATAGTCTGAGTCACGGAGATGGGCCTATGTAGTGAGAAGAAACTTGATAGACCAAGAGCTGGACCATAGTCAGCGAATTTGCCATGGATTTTGCGATTGAGAACGCTTCAAAGTGCGTACCTTCTTGTGACATGTGGTGCGTGTTGGGAACGCTCGGCAGCTTCTTTAGAGAAGCCGTTCGCTCAGCATCCTTGTTCTTACGTTTCCTCTTTTCACTGCCGGTCTTGGGCGTCGTAGTCGAGGAGGCGGGGACAGACTGGCCGGCGGAGATTTCGCTGGACCCGTTATCGGATCTCGAGGGCTTCGAGGAGGAGCATCGTCGCTGGTGGTTGCGAACAAAGACGGGGGCAGTCTTTGGAGCCGCGGAGGCGAGGGCAGACACAACACCGGTCTGGGGGGCGGAGGAGACGGCAGAGGAGACGACGCGCCGCACCGAGGGGGGCAACATGATTGCTGCCAGGCGCGGAGAGTGCGTAGGGCCTGAGGAGGGAGGAGAGGAGTGTTTTGGAGGTCAGGATCAATTCTGATGATGTCGGTTGTATCTTCAAAACCCGGATTTGGCCGCTCGGGAAAAGGCTGCGCTGCGATGGGCCGGGGGGTGGCACTAACTCTTTGTGGCCTAAGGCAGCGATAACGGCATTCTTGGCTTGTGTTGGTGTCAACCCCCAATGGAGCGCTGAGTTGTCGATGAGTTGATCACGGGGGGTCTCCGCAGTTGAGGCAGGGCAATACGTGACTCAAAAAGGCGGGACTTGAGCTAATGAGCATGATAACAGTCTCCTGGGCCCCATCTGCTCTATTTCCGCATGATTTTGTGATGAGATTATGGTCATCGTTGCCGCAATGGCTGAGCACATCATTAGGGGAGCGCTATGAGGCTTAGCGGCTCATCCCGTGCTCGTAAGATAAGTCGGACGAGAGAGAGCATATGGCCATCTAACAAGTGGACTTTGTATTGCTTATTGTACAGAGATGGACTCGGTCTATCAGAAAAATGATCTGAGTCTTCAAGGTTCTCGCTCCTCTTTTTTTTCCCTCTTCGCCGTTTATCCGCAAAACCCAACGAAAACAAACGCGGTCTTGTGCAAGTCGACAACCGAACGTGAACACACTTTCTATGTCTATGTCTCGAAGTAAACGCGGCAAGATGCTTTCGAATCTCAAGTGTAGCTGATTACTGGGTGTTAACCCAGCTCAGATACGAGTTCCAGCCAATGGATACAATGTTGGCAAAGAAAACACGGTGCTGCAAGGGGATGAAGGAGAAGTTGATCGTCTGGACAAAGGGCCAGACCATCCAGTTGGTCGTCAGCGCAGGCCACCAGGTCCTGTCGATGCGCTCCTTGGCACTCTTGCCCTCCATGGTAGCCATGCTGCCAAGGAAGACACCGATCATGACAGGCGCAAAGAGAAGCTGGTCGCAGGCAACACGGGCGAGTGTCTCAAGTCGCTTGTTCCTTACGTTGACGTTGCGAGCAAGGAAGCCGAACCAGGTTGTCGCCACGGGGCCAAACACAGCTGTTGATGGTCAATAAATGATTTGAAAATGGGACAAGTATCACTGGGAGACTCACTGCCACCGTAGAGGGCCATGCGACCCGTTCGGATCAAGTCATGCTTCTTGACGCCCTTCTTCTCAACTAACTGCTGAGCTGTGACATCGCCAGTAGCGAACAGAACGGCAGTGGTGACGCTCTGGGTGAGCAGCGGCCGAGCCGCCAACTTGGCGTTGTACCTGAGATCTGGGGTCAGCACGGACGTTGCGGCGAAGGATTTGCTTGAGCGCGGAGCTGGGGGAGGTGAAGCCTTTTGGAAACGTACCAACGAATAAAAGAGGCCATTGCGACGTTGGGCTATGTGGATAGGCGCTTTTTGACGAATCTAGGATCGAGAATAGATCTTGTTTTGGATCTTGGCCAAAGTTTAAAATTATCTCGATTTTTGTTCCTGGGCCTTTTGCGAGAATAACGCGCCTCTAGGTTTCTCCAACCCCGGAAAATTCGAGCGTTCCTTAAGCCACCAACGTTGGTCGTGAGACGCGCCTCTGCGACGATTGGTGAAGGACGCTGCAGGGAGTCAGGCGGGAGATACCCCAACTTGCGGAGGAAGGGAAATAGTGTATTAGAAGAGAAATTGGAGAAGTTGCCCTTTTCCCTTTGCAATTGATTAGGCGAAAAACGAGTTGGCGTAGGTGGAAAACAACGATTCAGGTATTGACGCGGCACAGGAAAAAAGAGAACATGACGTAGCGAAGGCAGCTCGATAGGAGTTGAACTCGCCTTGATTGCCTCTAGGGGCTGCAGCACTTTTTGTGTTCCGCTGACTTGGGCGATCCTCTCCGGAGGGGTACATCCCGATAGGACCATCCGCTCGGGTTGGTGCACACCGATGTCTGATTCAGAACTGGCGTCTCATTTTTATGAGTCTACCGAAGCAGTTTTACGTGATTGTTGCATGCCACTCTCAATGGAATGCGGAGTTCCTGATTCAAGCTACTCCAGGCACCCAGGATTTGACCTGGCTACTTACCTTAGCGGGCTTGCAAGAAGAAAAGAAAGGAGAGGCTGATCTGTTCTCGTGAGCAGTTGAGATTGCGAATCGACGGTGGGGGGTTGAGGCTGCAGAACGAGCATCGCAGGAGAGAGAAGCCAATGAGAGTTGTTGCTTTGGTGTGACGGGCATCCTCTCCCGCGCAACTTGTCTCGCTCAAATGCATAGATATGGATCTAGACTTTGGTATCGGGCGCTCCCACAGCGAGACACCGGAGCTTCGGCGTGCTCCTAGCCTCCGGGATGCATATTTATTACTAGTGCTGGCCATTGAGCTCAGTTACACCTTGTGCCTCTCATACCACAAGGAAATCATATTGTTTAACCAATATGGAGCTACCTCGACACCAAATGGGAAGCCGAGGGCCGCGATTCTACGGATACTCGTCCGATAAAGCTTAAAATACCCCGTCCTCTTGGACCCTGCGGACAAGGACCCTGCTTTACCCCACGTGTGTTGGGCTCAATCTCTCACCGAGAACTCGGGGACTTGTTGCGTCTTGGACGCCTGGCATCTCAAGGATGTCGACGGATGCCGAGAGAGATAGGAGACTGAATGCATTGATATAGGCAAGGCCATGCTTATCATGTTCAGATAAGCCAATGCTATGGCTCCTTTCCCGTTGAATCAATGCAATTTGCCAGTCAACCGCCAGCGTCACCATTGGTCAGACCACCCATGATGCTAACCGCCTTCACTTACAAGGGTCTAATCACGAATACCTCCCACCAGCCACCACGTCGCGCTGTGTCACCACCTCTTCAAGTTTGTACGCGTTGGCAATTTGACCTCCATCTTTGAGCATCTGGTTCAACTCTCGTCGAAAATGCCAAACGACGCCCCTTCAGAGGCCGATTCCACGGCTCATCACCAGCCTCCGGCCTTTCACAGAACGTTCCGGCTCGTCGCAATCGCCTCATTTCTCCCCGCATTTCCCCTCTGCCTCGCCCACGGTATCCTTTCGCACAATCCTGTTCCTGCTGTCGGCCTCGTCCCTCTCGCCTTCTCCGCCAGTAGTGCCGTGTTTCTCCTTCGCCGACACGCTAACGATGACCATGATGGACTCGCCCGCAAACTGTCGCACCCTGTGCTCGTCTTTGTCTTGGACGTGATACTTGCTGCGGCTTTCATGGTTGTTCTGGTCTTTACATGGATCGGAAAGGGGCGGTCTGCCTCGTTAAGCATGCTGGCTGCCTATGCGACCATGCCTCTGCTAGTTAACTTGTTCGTATATCGCCAACTTGAAAACCCTAGTATCATGTCTAATAGAGTGCTCCAGCCTACTTCACCTTCTGCTCGCCCTGGAAGCCTTCTACAGCGGGCTTGCCATCCACAGTCTCGTCCAGTGGCTTGCCTGGCGCACTCTTCCGCCCGACTGCCCGAACTGTAATCATCGATTACGCCCAGATTTTCCCGAGCTGCCTTGGCTGGAACGTCTGCGACAACGACGACGCGGAGGCTACACGGCTTTGTTTGTCGATGATGAGCATCGTTATCACGACGATGAGGATGAAGAAGCTCTAGACCGAGCGAATATTGCGGCTGAGCAGGCTGAGCAGGCTGATGCCCCTCATGATGTGCAGCCTGAAGCTGTTGAAGTGAGAAAGAAGAATAGCCGCAAGAGCAAGACGACCACACCTCCGTCCAGAGAAGAGCCCGCGTCTCCGTGGAGTTCGTAGTTGAGAATAGACATCTCATCTACAACCATGGAAGAGAAGGTTTTTGGGGTTGCATGGTTTGAAGGACTGGTGAAATGATGACGTGATTTGCTGCCTTTTTTCCCACGACGATCTTTGGCGAGACGATTATACCCCTTCAGCAATGTTTTCTTCTGAGATACTCTTTGTCATGCATGTTACTGCTACTGGTTTTTGCCCTAGTTACCTATACTTACAAATTGATGACTTGATAGCGCTGGGCGCTGTCATTCGCGTGTTGGCAACCCTGGAGCTTAATTCTTTTCCATTCTTGGAGTGGAAGTCGTACCTGAAACCGTCAAAGGTTTGAGGCCCAAACCGGTGTAAGCGACGTGATGCAACCCTGTCTTTCTAACAGTGCCACGCGAGATGGATCCAACTGGAGTGGCCCGGTTGTAAGGTTTCAAAATACTCGGCTACCTACATCTGCATTGATGCGACGAGGTACGCTGTGAGAGTCAAGTCACGATGGATGGGTAGGTCTAATTTAATGATAAACATGAACGTGGATTACCCGGCTCGCCATGTATTCAGTAGTGAAAGTTCATAAGCTAGATGTACAGAAAAGGTATACTCCAATTACGCCAAGCTCTGAGTGCCCAAGCAAGTCGTGGCGATTAAATCTGCGGCTGGGGGTTTTCATATGTTTTGATCATGATGATGCCCACTTTGACCATGTACACGGGCAGCAACATGCTAGAATTGATGGTATCTTGAAATACAGACAACAAACAAAATTTGATATTGTTTCTGCCTTAGAAATGTTCCTTCCAGAAGCGGAACTCGACGTCCTTGACCGTCGCGGCCTTGCAGGCACCCTTGATGTCACGGGCTGGGAGCCGAGTTAGTTAAACCTGTAGATAATACTTTGGGGGGAGAGGGAGAACAAACCTGCTGATGAAGGACCGCAGAAGTAGACACCAACTGTCGTCCGCATGTGACCCTCAAGACCGTTGAGGTAGGTCCGGTCCATGATACCGTCACGCATGCCGGTAAACAGGCGGCGGAAGTCAGGTCGGCCAAAGTTGGTGCGTGACTGGAGCTCGGTCAGAGGATCCATCTGGGCGCCAACACTGTTGAGTACGATATTCTGGGCCGTGTCGATGTCCAGCTTCTGGGTGAGGTAGGTGTGGATCTTAAGGAACTCAACGCCGGTGCTACCAGGGACGCGAGCGGCCTCGTTAGATTGCTCCTCGAGCGAAGCCAGCAGTGTCTGGAACCACTCGAATGATCCTGTGTCCTTGCAGACCCAGATGAACTCGACTCGGCGCAGGCGGCGGGGAGGGTTGGGAGAGTTGCGCAGATGCCAGATGTTCTTCAGAATGGAGGCCCAAGGAGTGACACCGATACCAGTGCCGATGAGCACGGCAATCTCGTTCTCAAACACGTCCTCGGCGGGAGCACCATATGGTCCATCAATGCGGATAGCGGGCATCTGGTCACCGTTCTGGAGAGCAACTTCGTACATTCCCATGGGGTCGACGTCGTCGTAGAGCTTGGCCTGAGCGGCACCAGCACCGAGAGCATCACCCAGCTCGCGGGTGAAGTCACCAACTTGACGCACATGGATCGAAACATAGGGGTCGAAAGGGCATGAAGTGATAGTGAAAGGGTGCCACTGGTACTTGGACAGAGAAGGCACCTGGATGAAGAGCCACTGGCCGGCCTTGTACTTGAACGAAGGCTTGGCGAACTGAAGCTCGACCACATCGTAGGGGTGGCGAACGACTCGAGTAATCTTAGTCGCACGTCGAGCGCGAACTTCACGCCAGAGACGCTCGAGAAGATAGAAACCGCCAGTCCAGAGCTCCCAGCGCCATCCAAGGTAACCAATGCAGTGGGCCCAGAACTCGTCACCCGCAAAGGGAGAGATGGCTTCGGGGGTGTCACGCACGAAGCATCCAACGGTGTGGGTGTAGAGACCGAGGAAAAACGGGATGAACAGATGGTGGGTGTACCAGAAAGTCTCAAACGACTGCTGGCGGATCCTGGCGTGGGCAGTTGTGTACATGAGCAGCATGCAGAGCAACATGACATGGCCAGTGATACCACCAGCCTGGACGTAGTGAATCTGAACAGCCGTGACGGGTCGAATCTGGGTCAGCTCGACGTTGTAAAAGTTGACGTAGTGGGCGCCGGTGTGGAGGATGGTGAAGAAGAGGATCGAGTAGGCGATCTGGCGATGCATCCACAGGTTCTCGTCGAGGGGCAGGAAGCGAATCTTTGGTCGAACCCATCGCATGATGGTGCGGCAGACGGGGAGGAGGATAAGCATGCAGTCGACACTGAGAACGAGACCGGCACCTCGGGAGATCCAGACGGAGAACTTGAGGGTGTTTAGACCCGCAAGTCGAGCATCCGCATACTGCTTCCACCTGAGATGAGAATTAGCCAGAGGCTCAACCACACAAATAGAACCCAACCTTACCAGCCATAGGCAAAGATACCCCAGTGAAAGCCCCAGAACAGAAAATGGAAGAACAGCTTCTGGGCGGTGAACTGCTTCCGTATTAATTCGCCGTAGCCCATGTGTGCACCCATCTTGGCGGCTGGCTGTCGGGTTTAGAAAGGAGAGGATTGGAGAGTCAAAGTCGGCCGGCGACAAGACTGGAAAGGGATGCCGGAAAGGCGAGTGAGATGTTTTCCCTCAACACAGCTTCAAACAACTGGTTGAACAACGCGATCTCCTTGTGTCGTCGAATGGTTGAATGAAACTTGAGATGAGAGTCCCAATTACGTCCACGCCAATCCCGTTGTAGGGCAACGACACCAAACCGAATATCCCAATATTATAAAAAAAGAAGGAGTAAACTGATCCAGCAGCGAATGGAAGCGAAGGTAATGGCCGAGGCGCCCGGGAAGTGAAGGATACTGTGGACTCGGGGCGACAACAACAGCGAGACGAAAGAAGAGAGATGAGAGCGGGCTCAGTAAGAGTCGCGGGGGAAGGCCAAGTTCATAAACAGAGAGGCCCGGCCGGGGTTCAGGCTCGAAACAGGCGAGTTCGGTTGAAAAAAGAGTAGATCGACAAGCGGCAACAGGACCAACAGGATGAGGCGCGATCCGAAATCTGGTGCGACTCTGGGCCTCACGATAGTCCGGGTTCCAATCAACGGCGCCGTCCAGGGCCTGTAGAGGGTGTCTCCAGGAGGTATCGAGTTTCCAGATCAGGCTCGGGAAGGCTGAGTGCCGAGAAGCTGCAAAGGCGCCGGAGGCAGTTTTGAAACGTCACAGATGGGCGATATTTCTAATCGTAGCGGGTTTCGTGGTGCGGTTGAGACAACGGGCGTGAGAGACGCTTTGACGATGGGCGTTTCGCGGGGGCGGGGGGTTGGAGTCTAGCTGTATCAGATGAGAGAGAGTCGCCGAGTTGGTTGCGACAAAGCGAGACAAAACTAAACGTCTCCGGGGAAGCAAAAGGTTGCAATTGACAAGAGCATCAAAAGGGAAGAAACCGGGGTGCCAACCGCTTTTGTTTCTCTTGGTTCAGTCTATGTCCGTCCCATCCCCATCCCATCATGGGATCCCACGACAGACAGTCGGGAGCGAGCAGATGCGTTGCATGCCGTGGGCGCCTATTAGAGGCCTGGGCAATGGCCTTGTACGGGCTCTGAGTGGCCGATTAATTTTGGAACACTCGATCGAAGCCACTCGCCAACGCTGTGATGTGCTCTGAGCTTGTGTTCCGGGCGCTTAACCGCCAGCGTCGCAGCCAACGGCAGACGGCCCTAAGGGGGCCCAACCTCCCTGACTGGGTCCTGGCCGACCCCTGCTCCCGCTGCTATCCTTGAACAGGGCTTGGCAAGATGCACTGTGACTGCGCTAGCCGGTGCTACCGCCATCTGCTGTGCGTCTGTCCCGCTGCACTAACCCGTCTGACCCGTCCCAGCACACGTTAAGGCCCTGGAGTTGCGGCCAACAGCACAGTCTGGGTTTTCGGACAGCCCCAGGGACAGACCAAAGTTACCGGTTTGTCGGGTTGAAGAAGCAGGACTGACGATCTCCAAGCTAACGGTATGAGAACCAACAGACCCGAACAAGTGTCTGAGTCGTGATGGTTGCGATAACCGACATATGAAGCAGTAGAGCCTTGGCTCGCCTAGCCACTAAGCGATGAGTGATATCTGAGTGACAGCGACCAATCTCGGGCGGCTAGTCTACTCATCACAGCTCGACGCATCAACCTCAAGAAACCCATCCTGTAGCGATGGGTAGAAAATCGAATGACTGTCATCCGATCACAACACCAAACCCAATCCATGCTGCACATCTTATTGCTTCCTCGTTGTAAGCTTCTTTTGTCTTACCAGGCCAAGGCCTCTTGTCACTGTCTCGGCTCGCTGTTGGCTGATCCACATGGCCACCAGACCGCTCTCGTCGCATTAAGCTGGGCGTCTCAACTCTCTTGCCCCTGGTTTCGGCAGTCCCCTCGACCGCTTTACCTCGTCTTTGAGAGAGGCACCGAGGACACCAGGAAGTAGTCATGTGATATCCTGTGGCTAACTTTGTTACTTTTTCTGAACGATTGACCATGCCATCAGGCTCAACATCGCAAGGACAGACGATCGTATGACTTGACGTCCACTCGCCCAGGGCATTGAGACTTGAAGCAATTGGGCGTCAGACAACTTACTCTCCCGGGTCGCCAGGCACAGCCGGTTCGAAGGAACTATACTGTCTCACCCCTTGATCTCATAGTCCCCGAAGCGACCGCCGCTTAACTCGGTACCACTGAACCCCGCTCCGGAGAAGTGGGGCCGGTTCGATACAAGATTGATGACAGCCACGGAGCCGAGCGATTGTGATGTCTGGCATGAATCACAGTGATAGTGCCTCCAGGTCCCATGCTTCGCATATCTTGAACGAGCGTGATCCATGGGGGTAAAAGGCCACGCTTAGGCTAAGGGTTACATACTGCTATAGTCGTAACTCTTGAATTTAACGCTATACTTGGTTGAAGTTTATCAAGATGTTTCGTAATTACTTTAAAGCTTTTTGGTGCTATGTAGTCTTGATTCTTCCAGAGTCATCGTAATTCTGGGTTTGCTACAACAATGTCTTATGAGCGGAAGATGATGATACATAATGACAACACAATCAACGCACCTTTCCAGAACAACGTTACCCTACCTTGGGTGTACTGCACCACCAACTTAGTGGCCAAGTTCTTTGGGCGCCCACGTTTACCTGAAATCGAGATGAGAAACCTGCTGGGTTGTCATGATGAAACTGCAACCTGACCAACAACATCCCCTGCAGCTGATGGTCGCCGTTGTGCAAGAGCAATTGATCAATTCCCCGAGTGGGCAACTAACGGTTGACGATCTCGATGCCCCGCCTCTTGTCAAAGCAACTTGATTTCTCGGCTGACGCTGACGCGTTGGGCTCAATCAACGTTATTAATGATCTTGATGTTGGTCTCTCCAGAGCCAACCAAAGACGTATGCCCCCCAAAAGTCAATTCCGGAGGCGTACTGAACTGACTGTTGGGCTGTACCTTGGCCAGCTCAAGCATGAGATGGTTGCTGGCTTAGACGCGTGATCAGCTAGCCCGCTAACTCAACCTACGCCCCCTCGGCCCGCCTGGTGGTTAGCTTCATAACCCAGCACCTAAAAAAGATGGCATAAACGTAGTCAAACCATCGCCAAGTCTGTCGACCAAGAAATCATTCGCCAAGCTTCGATTTTATTGAAGCTTTCCGGTACGCGATCGGGATTTGTTTATCTGAGCAGAATGGAACCGCCAAGCTGGAAATACGGCACGTGCCATGCCACTAACTGATGACGTAGGACCACCTCATCGTCCCGTCTCAACCCTTCCTTCCATGGCAAGAAGAGCTTGAGCTTGACAGCTGTTTCTCTTCATCTTCTCTGCTTACTTTCTCGACCTTTCCGGATTCTGATTGACTTCTTGGACGACTTCTCATTTTCGACTCTTTCTGCCAATTGCCTCGATCGTCCCATCGCTGCTGATATTGACCCCTCCGAAAGCGACCCGCCATGTCTGGGCGAGATGACGCTGAGGAGCACCGTCGCTATATAGCTCCGTATAGCGCCAAAAACCCCATCCCCACAATATCCAAGTACCGAGAAGAACGAGCTGCTCGACAAGATCAGGCGTTGCAAAATAGCGATGGTGCACCCCAGGCCGGGGACACTGATGACTATCAGCTACAACAAAAGTCGAGAGAGAACCCAGATCCGCACCTGGAATCAGATAATACGAAGCAAGATGATGGCGAAGGCGAGGGCAAGGGCGAGAAAGGCGAAGATGACCAGGAATTTGAAGGCATCCAAGACACTTCTCAAATCGACCCAAAAGCTTCCGATCCCAAGCAGAGGAGAAAAGAGATCAAGAAGAGCAAGAGAGAGAGGGCAGAGCGGGAAGTCACCGACCCAGTCACTCATCTACCCGTCACGATACATGACTTTACCGATGAGGCTCTCAAGGAGGTAGATGTCAACGAACCTCCCTTTGGCACAACACAACGCACGGCAACAGGATTCGAGGGGAAGAACAAATCTGAAGAGCAGCTCCATCACGAGCATCAGGATATTCAACAGAGCCATGATGCCATGGGTGAACTGTTTCCGCCACCAGATTTTGATGCTCTCCGGCTTGAGCTTGCCCAGATTAGCAAGCGAGGTGTCACCTTTGGACTTGCTGGTGTTGCGACCATCATTGGCAGCGCATTTACCCTCGAGCGCCTCCTGAGGGCGGGCGTGTCGTTGGACGCAAAGGGTGGTAGGTCTATTCTCTTCGGCGGCGCGCTCTGGACGGTGCTAGGCGCTGCAAGTGTTGGTGCTGTCTGGTTCCTTGTTGTCTCAGTTCGAGAATGGATGGCCAACAAGATCAACAACATTTTCCAAGACGAGGTTTGGGACGCCCACCGTCGACGCGTTGTTAAAGCAGCCAAACAACATGACACGGAGACCACAGTATGGCTGAACTCCCTCGTTGGTTCCGTCTGGCCTCTCATCAACCCAGACCTCTTTGCTAGTCTTGCAGACACTCTGGAGGATGTTATGCAGGCCTCTTTACCCAGGTTCATTCGCATGGTCAGTGTGGAGGATATTGGCCAGGGAAGCGAATCGTTGCGCATTCTTGGTATCCGCTGGCTTCCCACTGGTGCCGCGGCGAGGGCAGTTGGTGAGGATGGAAAACTCATGTCTGCTCAGCAGAGTGAAGACGATACCGAAGAGAAAGATGGAGAAAGCAGCAACAGCACCACCACTATCCAGGACGGCATGGAAGCCGAAGAAGGAGACTTTATCAACCTCGAGGTTGCCTTTGCCTACAGAACACGATCGAGCTCCAAGTCGCTCAGGGAGCGTACCAAAGATATGCACTTGTATCTCGCCTTTTATCTTCCTGGAAACATCAAGGTTCCTGTCTGGGTAGACCTTCAGGGCATCATCGGCACTATGCGGATGCGCCTTCAACTTACTCCCGATCCGCCTTTCTTTGCTCTCTGCACACTTACCTTTCTTGGCCAGCCTAAGGTTAATTTAAGTTGTGTACCCCTGAGCAAGCATGCCATCAACATCATGGACGTGCCTTTTATCAGCAACTTCGTACAGTCCGCTGTTGATGCGGCCATGGCTGAGTACGTCGCTCCGAAGAGCCTCACGCTCGACCTCAAAGATATGCTTGCCGGTGACGATTTCAAGAAGGACACCAACGCCGTGGGTGTCCTCATGATAAACATCAAACGCGGCTTCGACTTCAAGATGGGCGATTCTGGCATTCCGCTTGTTAAGGATGGCAGCTCGGACCCTTACGTCTCCGTCGGTTGGGCCAAGTTTGGCAAGGTGCTCTGGACTACACGCGTACTAGAGAACGAAATGAACCCCTATTGGGACGAAACTTGCTTCATGCTGGTGACACCGCAAGAGTTGAATATCGACGAGAGACTACGTGTCCAGCTTTGGGACTCCGACAGACTCACAGCAGATGATGACCTCGGGCGTATCGAGGTTCCCATCAAGGAACTAATGAAGAGTGACGACACGAACGGGCGCATGTCTACTCGACAGGATGGCTTTAGGGCTCTCAGATCGGGTGACAACATGCCCGGAAAGCTCGAATGGAGTGTCGGCTACTATTCCAAGACCAGAATCCAGCAATGCCAGTTCGAACAGCAGTCTCACGATCCAGAGATTCGCTCTATGGACCAACTTAAGGAAAAGGTTGACCAGTCATGCGAGCGTAAGCTCCGTGAGACCATGTTCAAGGAGGGCAAGAAGGAGCGGGATGTTGGTGAACTCGAGCAGCAAAAGGCTCAAGAGCTCAAGGCTGAGCAGGATGCCATGATTATCTCTGCACCGCCTCTTATTGAGTTCCCCAGCGGTCTCTTTAGTATTCAGATCCATAACATCACTGGCCTGGAGCTGGAGCGTCTCAACAAGCGCCAGGCGGCAAACGACGCCGAAGCGACTGATGAGGAGGATGCGGGCGATGGTTTACCGAGTGCGTATTGCACAATTATTCTCAACCACCGAAAGACGTTCAAGACCAGGACAAAGCCCCAGAATGCAAAGCCTTTCTACAACGCTGGCTGTGAACGATTCATACGCGACTGGCGTGAAGCGGAGGTTTTTGTAACTGTCCGTGATTCTCGACTGAAGGAGGATGATCCCTTACTCGGAATCGTCCACCTCCCGCTCGCTGAGGTCTTGCGCGAGCGCTCACAGGTCATGGGATTTTGGCCCCTATCAGGGGGTATCGGCCATGGACGCATACGCCTCTCTATGGTTTGGCGCAGCATCCAGCTACAGGCGCCGCGGAATCTCCTAGGCTGGCAATACGGCACCGTTGAGGTCCAGCCAACAGTTACAGTTGAGAATTGTCCCAAGGATCTCCGTTCTTCCAAGTTGAAATTCCGAACTAGCATCAGTGCGGCTAAGATGTACGCTGATGACGGAGGGGACGAAGGACCGGCAACATGGAAGTCGAAGCGAGACAAGCCCCTTGCTTTGGCTGTCAAATCGAGGTACAGCAGCTGCCTATCCATCGCCTTCCGTGAGAAAGGCTTCTTTGGAGACGACACAGCCGCATTTGCCGTGCTATGGCTCAAAGACATCGTAGATGAGGAAGAAACTGAGCTAGAGCTTCCCGTGTGGAAGGGTGACTTCCAACGGGCTACGGCTTGTTGCCTAGAGGAATGCGGTGAGAAGCTCGGCACGATCAAACTCAAGTTAATATTCTGGTCTGGTTTGGTAAGAATTTCTTCTCGATAACGCCGCAACACCCTGGCATACATACGACAGCTTGTAAATACTAACTTGATTATAGGGAAGCGCCCACTCCCGCTGGGCAAGCCGAGACGAACACCTCCGCAATGTGGTTGAAGTTATCGAAACTGCCCGCGATAACCTCGAGACAGGACGTGCCGAGAAAGAGGCTGGTATTGTTGACGCTGACGGGTCGACTGGGTCTGTACACCGTCCAGCCTCGATCGGCAGCAACTCTGACTCGAGCTCGAGCTCATCCTCCGACTCAGACTCGGGTGACGAAGGGTCTGGCATCCCTGATGGCAGTGCCGGGAACAAGCAAGGCCCTGTGGACCAACTCCGCGACTACCGACGAAGAGACAAGCGTCTGCATCGGCAGCACCGGGGACTGATGCAGTGGAAGGTAAGCTCCGTTTGACCCTTGCTCATGTCTTATTTATTACTCCTCGTCACTCTCTTGTTTCCCCCTCCCCATGCTAAGCTGAATGGGGAGGGGCGTGTACATCAAACAGCCCCCGTCTACCATGTAAAAGACAACGTGGGAACTGACAGATGGGCCTAGATCCCGCGCACGGCAAAGTGGATCAAGCACAAGTTAGACCGCGTTGGGGATAAAGCGTCTAGCGTCTTGGAGCACTCGTCCAAGCAGCCTGGGATCGAGACCGAGGTCTAGATCAAGCCACCAGGCGTAGGAGTGACGCGCCGGGGACGCTGGGATGAATGAACAAGCCGACGCCAACGCATAAGCAGTATGAAAAGCTGTGTAACATGATAATAATCAAAGGAGGGCCAAAAATGGGATATGTCAGTTGTAACAAGCAAGCGAGGAGTGATGGGGTAAATGTGGGATCGAGATGCCGTCGCGGGCACCCTTTGAAGGATATCGAGATAGGCAGGATAAGAAAGAATCGAGGTATCATCCATCATTGATCATTCCGTACCGTATCGTCGATATAAAACATGCCACTTTCGTTGCCCTTGTCCGCCTCCCGCAAATCAAATCGTGCCATCCATCCCAAGTCGTGACCAAAATATCTGCCCCTCCCCAAGCCCCATAGGCATGTGCATGGGAACAAAAAAGAATCCCTTTTTCTGCACAGGTGGTGAACCGTCTATAATTTCTCCCAATATGTGGTAACAGAAAAACAAACAAACAAACCCTTGCTTGCCTGGCTTCGTGAACAATGTGTAAGCCGCCGTCCCCCAATTGTCCGCTCCAAGTTTTTAAAATCGTATGCGCTCCGCTATTCTTGGTGCTCTCTAGCAAGAGCCCGTGGACCCCATTCCAACGCCATCCCATAATGTGTAATGCTTGCTTTTTGCGTGGTCGATGCTTTAGCGGATAAAAAAGATAAATGCAACTCCACGGATATCGGAGTAGAAGTAAACGTTTGGAAAGAATGCCGAATTGCAAAGTAGATCGCCGATGTAGTCCTCGATAGCTTCGGGCACAAACGGCCCATGCCCGAGTCCAGAACGTTCGTGTCAGAATTATCGGCGTGGCGGCTGGTTGCCGCTTCTTAGTTTGTTGACGTTCTCCTCTGTCAATGAATCCCCTGTCTGTAGTTCTTGATATGAATTTCTTCTGTAGCTCGATGGTCCGCCTCCGCCCGCGGCGTCGATAAGCTTCGTCTCCTGGAGCTTGTTGGTCCATTCAGTCTCCCCCTCCGGCCGCCTGACCTGAGGTGCCAGGTCAGGCACAGTAGCATCAAAGGGAGAGATCTCGTTCTGTTGTCCGTTCGTCGTCAGAGGCCGGGGCGTGATTGGGCTGTTGTTAAACTCTTCTGATGTACGTCCGATCGGTGGCATGTCATTCTCGTCGATGCCGACATGCGGAATGTCAGCATTGTCGCAGTGTTCACTCATCTCGGAGCAGTCAGATGCAGACGGGTCAGGTGCTGTGGATGCACGACGCCGTGCGCTGCACCACCGTAGCAACATCTTCTCCAGTATGACGCTCCTAACGGGCTTGGCCAAGTAGTCGTCCATGCCAGCCCTAGTGCACTTTTCTCGGTCGCCCTGAATCGCCGATGCGGTCATCGCCACAATCGGCACATCCTGAACGATTGGCTTGTAAGGCATATGATGCCTCAAAAGGTGAGTACACTTGTAGCCATCGATAATGGGCATCTGTACATCCATCAAGATGATATCTGGCTTGGGCTTGATACCCTGGTGAACACCAGAGAGATATTCTAGAGCTTCTTTACCATTCCAAGCAGCCGTGACCTGAAAGCCAAGTCGGCCAATTGTTTTTGTCGCGATCTTTTGGTTAATTGGGCTACCGACAGTTAGCTCCAGACCAGACATCTCTGATGTAACTGTGTATTACTTACTTGTCTTCGACCACCAAGATATGGATCTTGGCCCTTTCTGACGGAGGCAGCTCTTGATCAGGGCTTGAGGATGATGATATACCGAATCGTGCCCGGCGAGATCCTGAGGAGCCTCCCTGTATGCCATCAGATGCTGGAGGAGTGCCCACAATTTGATCATACTCTGAACTGTTGCAAGACATGCTCAGTTCAGATTGAAGCCGGTCAGGGATGGCACCTGCATTTGCAAGGCCAGCTTCAGCCGGGCCACTTGGCTTGTTGAAAGGGATCCAGAAAGTCGCCCGTGTTCCGACGCCAACGTTGGACTCCAGCGAGATACGACCGTGCATCAAATCCAGAAGGTTCTTACAAATTGTCAAGCCCAGTCCAGTGCCGCCGAATCGCCGAGCTGTTGATGCATCGCCTTGGCTGAAGGGCTGGAACAACTTCTTGCGAACATCGTCTTGAATTCCAATGCCAGTGTCTTCAACCGTGAACCGCACCTCAATGGATTCGGCCGTCTCCTTCTCCGCAGCAACCGAGAATCTGACATATCCCTGATTCGTGAACTTGATGCTGTTGGTGAGGAGGTTCGTGAGAATCTGGCGCACACGTCCAGGGTCTCCAATGACAACCAGGTCGTTTGCGATGCCGTCCCCGACGTCTGATCGGAAGTCGAGGTTTTTTCGTTCCACTGCGAATTGGAGCATCCTTCCTACTTCCTTGACAATGTGCGATAGGGAGAACTGCACTTCTTCGATGTCCAACCGTCCTGACTCCACCTTTGAAAAGTCCAGGATGTCGTTGATAACAGTAAGAAGGGAGGTTGCAGAGCTTTGAATATTTTCGACATATTCTTGCTGCTCCTCATCCAGCTGCATCCCAGCGAGTAGTTCTGCCATTCCCAGAACACCCGTGATCGGTGTTCGGATTTCGTGCGACATGTTAGCCAGAAACTGACTCTTGAGTCTATTGGCTTCCTTGGCAGCTGCTTCGTTGGCGATGGCCTTGCGTTTCTCCTTAGATTGCTTCTCCAGGGCTTTCTCACGAATCTTGAGCTCAGTGACGTCCATTATAACGCCAATGACGCCTTCGATGTATGTATCGCTTTGAGCACCCCCTTCCTGTGGTTTCTTACCGACCATCGGAAGAAAGCGAGTTCGATACCAGCGATCATCTAGAAACTGATCAGCAAAATCACTTAATCATAGTTCCTCAAGCATCTCCAATTACCGATTCCATGCTCCTTGACATCTTCAGCAACCTTGCCATCAAGGATGAACTCGATGGGTTCCAGGAACTCAGGGCGCTCGCCATCCGCTAGCTGGGCGGTCAAGCGGTTAAACACCTTGTACATGTCCTCCCCAACGAACCACCTCGTGCCATCGTGATTCTCTTCGTGTGTGTTGTTCCAAATCAAAGCGCCCTCAAGCATCGTTACTCGGCGGTTCAGATCGACAGTGAAGATGGTGACATGAGAGTGAGCAATGACACTAAGGAGTTGTTGTCGCGTGCGTTTGGCATTCATCTTTGTCTGGATACTCTCGTGAACGTCGGTGCAAGTTCCTACTGCGGTTAGCAACTACAGAGTGAAACATTGGCGTCATGAAACGCACCAAACCACATTTCAACCTCGCCAGTCTCTTTGTTACGTTGGGGCAACGCCCGGCCAAGGAACCAGCGCCAATGGCCATCTCTGCCTCGGCACCGGTACTCTGTCATGTAAGGATCGCCAGTATTTAACGAGTGTCGCCACCTTTTAAGAGCTTCAGGGATGTCGTCTGGGTGAAAGGCATTCACCCAGTCTTTGCCGAGACTATTCTCTGGCAGTAGCCCCGTATAGGTGTAGAACCTGGTGTTCCAGAAATCGACCAAGCCGTCGGGGGTTGCCGTCCAGACCAGTTGGGGCATGGTATCACAAATAAGTCTGAATCTTTCTTCGTCCCGTTCCTTGATTTGCGTGATTTCCTCGGTCATGAGAGTGACATCACGACCAGTAACAACACCAGCAAGGAACTCGCTTGTAGAATCGTCCCGGATCGCCTCGCCAAGCACATCGAACACTAGTTTCTTTCCATTTTCGTCGTACATACCAATACGGACGCCGCTAAAAGGAGTCTCGGTCTTTAAAAGAGTCGAGATAGGATATTCATCAACATCCAGTCGCCGAGAGAAGTCTTCATTATAAATATGCCAGTGTCGCAAGAGATCGAAGCCA
>JAAGWO010000034.1:0-66483 GCA_013266205.1 Fusarium decemcellulare
GATCAGGACCATCCAGCGATTCAGTCAGACAATTAGCTGGGGCTTCTATCAACTCGCATGAATCATAATGGAGGGGGACAACACGACATTCAAATAAAGCCCCTGCGACGGAACAGGACCACATGGCAGGTCGATGCACTGATCGTCCCGGTTCCGTGGACCGTGACGATCTGCACGGGGTTGACGAGCAATAGCGGGGAAAATCTCGAAGCATCTCGGATCTTTGAAGCTGAGTTTCACTTCTCGGTACGGAAATGTTGCCTGTTCCTGGCGACGCCGCCCGCAATTAACTTTTCATCGGGCCTTTTGCCACTCTTGAAGCCACGTTCTGTACACAAAGTGTCAAGTCTAGCGCATTGTCAAAGCGCTAATGTGCCATGTGGTTGACCAATGCTCGTGGTCCTCGAGTCAGTCCATGACGGCATCCCCGCAAAAGACTCTGGATTTTGCGCTTTTGGGTAATCGCGCCCGGCTTCTCGGCCGATATAGTGCATCACGAGGCGCCCGGATGAGCATATCGGCTGATGAAGTGCGGAATGGGAGCGGAATGACACGCCGCCACGTGAGCTTCCGGTCCGACAACTTGTTGCCTTGTGTCAAAACAATGAGAAATTTGTTGACAGCCCTTTGACCTTTAAATGTCTATTTGCGAGATGTAATGCAAGCTTAAAAAAGTCCATTTTATTTTCTAGAGCTGAGTAGTTGCCGTTCTAGGCTGAGCTGGTGCTAAATTAGAGCTGAATTGTTCTGCAACAGCCCCATATGGGGAAGCTGTCCTTATTTTAAACCGAGGGGATGCGGCCACCCAGCCACCCCGGGCACAAGAATAACCTTAATAATAGTGTACATCATGTTTGAGCATTAACAACATCGGTGCCCTTACATGCTACTAATAAAAGCACGATGAAACGATCCTGTGCGTCCAGACCTGGCATGCTCTTTTCCTGGCCCCATAGCTCGGCAAAATCATAATACGCCATTGTATGAATCTCCTCATCGAAGAAATCATGCGTTTCCACCTTTTGCCGTTAGGTCAGAGTATCGGAGAATGTTGCTCAAATGCAAAACTTACCATCGTTCCCTGTTGTGGAGGTACAAGAACCGGCATCCAGCTGAGTTCCACCACCAAGCCCCATTTTTGATCTCTGAGAATAGAGTTGACACATCGGGCGAAATATGATACGAGCACGGTCTTGTAAGCGCTTTCTATCTCCTCTTTTTGTAGAGGCGTGTCATGGCATAACGACAAAACTGGCGGCTCTTGTCCGACAGGCTCATAGTTGTTGAGGTCGGAATCCCGGAATATCGGCGGCTCCTCTTTTGACTTGAGCTCTAGCAATTGGGTGCATAGAAGCAACTCCCTCGTCCAGGATGCCATAAGAGCCTCATGTTGCTTAGCGTGACGCTGTCGTCTAGTGTTGTTACTGAAAAGCCCAATAATCTGATACAGCGCCATTGCTTGCAAGCGAGCAAGGTGCTGACGGAAAGCGGAGAGAGTCTGACTGTAAGCATCCCCCGGCATGACCGACATGTCACCTACAGTCGAAGCTTCGGTGAGATGTTGCATCTCATCTTCGAGCAGCTGATCAAACGGCTGCTCGCTCAGCGTATAGGATGCGGCGCAGACGCCGAGGGCTCTCCGAAGCGATGCGTGAAGGCTGTTGCCAGCTGGCTGTAGGATGAACGGGCTCGTTGCTGTCGTGGCAAACAAGGTGACGAAAGAGAGGAGCTCTTTGGCGCAGAATCTCCAGGTCTCGACCTCACGCACTCGTGGCCATATATCCTGCAGCGGAAGTGGGATGCTGGTTTGCCTGGTTTGCTGAGACGCCCGATGGCGTCGTTTTCGCTGGTGTCTCGAGTGATCTTTAGTTCGTCCTGCCTCCTTGCTAGTGTTCTCACTCAAGCATGGCTCAAGCAGAGAATCTAGGGACTCAACCCAACTATCTGACCCAGGCATGGGTAACTGTTCGAGGTTGGTGGACCTCTGCGGGCTCAAAGGATCCCACGTATCGACGATTGTAGGCCCGTCGATGTCAGTAGAATCAAAGTTAAGAAACTCGGCAATATCCAGATTATCGATACTTTCAAACCCGCGAAATGCTGAGTCTGGTGGTATAGACTCTTCATGATTCGTCATGTCTGACTGCCCTGTGTGCGGATATGGATATTCGCACGGCAGGGACTTTTGCGCGCAGCGATGGCATAACGGAAAGCCGCGGTCGCAGCGGCGCTTGGCCGAAACACAGGCAGCACACGACGTTTTACGCAGCGACATGGTAGATTCGACAAGACGTTGACTGAGGTCGGTGTGGCGAAAGGTGAAGGATACGGCTCATCAGCCCCGGTGGATGCGGAAGCATTAGTAATTCGCTCGGCCATAAGCAAGTGGGAAGAAACGCCATCGACAGCCATGCCAAGATGCTGACATTAATTAAATAAAATCGAGATCAAGAGTTAATTGTGTCTTTGGGTAATGCAATTCTGACATTTGAGTTAACAGATAGTCCACCTAAGCGCTCCGGTTTGGTATGAATGTGAACTAGATTGAACCTCTCTTCTCAATTCTCACCATGGTGGTTTTTACATGCCCAGACAATATAGTAATCACCCGATTAATCTCTTAATTCATCCGCTCTAGGGCTGTGGCGGTGTTAACCAACCCAACGACCCCCAGGTCCTCCGCTGTCAATATCTCCTCTTCGCCAGAATAGTCTCTCTCTTGGACAAGATCCCAGTATACAAACGCCGCCTCCATCGCCTCAGCCCAACCCGGCCACAGCCTATAGTACGTCTTTTTATCTGCCACGACGTACTCTGCCTCTACTCCGTTTGTATCCTCCCACAGCGAGAGTAGCTCACCGGCAGTCATCCTGTCTGTAGAGCCAAGGACGAACTTAGCCGGGAGAGACTTTTCTGGCTGGTTCAGAATTGCATGGGCAAAGAGGCCAACATTTGTCCGCGTGTCCCCGATCAGTGTCATTGGTGTCGATGACGGTGTGGGGAGGAGTTGGATGAATTTCTTTGGCTCGGTCGTGGCAACGGGGAATGGCCTGAAAAAGGGATATAGCAGGTTGGAAGCATAGCAACTGACCCAGAGAAATGTGGTCTTGGATAGAAGCTCAGGCTTAGACTTGATGTAATCGTCGACCTTGTTCTTTCCAACATAGTGCGGGACAAAAGATGTACCGTTGCTGATTCGGCCTGCGTTGGGAAGGGTCGACCAAATGAAATGTTGAAGGGTAGGGGTAGCTATGGCAGCGTCTGCCAAATTAATGCCCTGCGTGGTTTCTTTCTCAATTGCCTTGTCTGCGCTGATGGCTGGGAAGGACTCAAAGAAGTTGGTTGCAGCAAAGATGGCGTAGGATCCGGCAAAGGCACGCTCCAGAGACGAAATATCATTGAGGTTGGCCTCGACGACTTCAGCTCCGTTTTCAGCCAGCTTTTGGGCCGCAGTGCTCGTCTTGTTCCTTGTTATGGCTCTCACGCTGTAAGTGTTGTCATCGAGGAGGGCTCTGGCGACGGAGCCACCCTGGATGCCAGTGGCACCGATGACTGAGACCAGTTTCGACATGGTAAACTTGTTGATTGAAGATGATGGATAGCGGTGGTATGAATTATTTCATTCCTTGGCAGCCGCCTTCGGGTGTTCTTTATATCTGGTTTTCTTACGTAGAGCGGGCAGTTACTCCTGCTCCAATGTATTGGAATAAAACGGCAAGATTTCTAAGCATTATCGTATTTCAAACCTTCTTGGTGTCTTCCGGAGACCACATTTGCCCGCAGACAATGACAACAGGCGGAGCGGCGACCCGAGCCCTGAGGATCCACTTGTGTCCGCCGGCCTGCAGCTGGCGACCCACTTCTCTCCGCAGACGGCGATTCCGTCGAGCCACGAAAGAAAAACTCCAGGTGGAATCTTTGGCGGAGAATAAATAAGATGTGATCCTGCCGATAGAGGTAGAATGCTATCAGAAAAACCAAGGACTATTGCAAGCACAAGATTTAGTTATATCAACATCTCTCCAGCTACTCCAATATGGCAGTTACAGAATTCGTCTTTCCTCATCTCAATCCCGATCCTGTTCTCCTTCAGGGTCTGAAGGAAACTCTTCCTGCGGCGGCCAAAGCCACCTTCTCGGATGTTCCGGGGTTGTTAGGTTACCACCGGGGCAGAATCGTTGAGGCGCGAAATGTTACTGAGAACACTGCCATTGACCACAGCGGCATGGTTATTGTATTAGGTGCTTTCCTCGCTACCACAGGAACGGTATATCTGACCTAAGCTAACGAGTTGCAGAATGGGACGGCATGTCTTCGTTCGATAACTTCTGGGCGTCCGACAAATTCGCGACATTCCGGGAGACTATCAAACCGTACCTGCTGGCCCCCGTTGCTCCTGATTTATTCAGGTCGGATGAGCAGTCTCAGTCGGGCGGGACGACTGCAAGCAAGTACACGCAGTATGTCAAAGTAGAAGGTATCAAGAATGCGATACAGGATGTGCGGGGCGACTGGTACAAGTTTGTCTCAGCCTTGGGCGGGCAGGAAAAGGCGAGCTTCAACGCATGGGGATCACGAGATAAAACCATGTTTGCTGGAATGATCGGCTGGAATAGCTTTGAGGTAAGCCAGCTTCGCCCAATTTGATTCATTTTACTGATTGGTTTAACATTTAGGACTTCGAAGCTGCGGCCGAGGCCCAGTCTTACAGCGCCAGTTTAGAGAGTATGCTAAAGCATGGCCGGGTGTCGTCGTATCTTCTAGAGTTGTAGAATTAGTTTTACAGGTTGAGAATTCTTTCAAGGACTAGTTGTATATCTGTTAGTCAATCTCTTGAAAGTCTCTGATGGTAAAGAAACACACCGCTGTCCAGACACAAATGAGCCCAATGGACTACACACGTCGTCAGACAAGTGAACACCCATGGCCAAATCGATTATGAACCCGGTTTCCTAATTTTATGAACAGTTATAATGTTTGGACCTCCGACATCAACGACTATTGGAAGGTCAGTATCGACTTGTTGTAGCCTTAAGTAAAGGTACAGGGGACAAGCCGGAACAGGTGTCTATCCCCAGTGATAAACTCAACAGAATCTTGTCTTGAACAGGCAAGATTGTCAAAAGACTAGATTCGGAGAGGAAGGTAGCATAGCAGTGCACATTAGTAAAAGTTTACATAACTCAAGGTCGTTCGTTCAGTGAGAGGTGACGAAAGGTATCCACTACTAACCGCGGTTTTGTTTCAACCCAGTTGCTAATCCCCACAATATAGCTCGGTCAAGGCAGACAGCACCCCCATGTCCTTGGAGCTCCCTCACCATGCGAAAGTTCGAGTCTTTTGTAGTGCAGCTATAACATTCCTCGACGCCAATGGCAGTGTAATTGTCTATCTATGTCCCAGGGGCATGGAACACGCTTGATGAAGCCTATTGTATATACATGAATGCGCTCCTTGTGTTCTGGACGTTTCCTACATTCCAATAATGACCTGTGTTTCACGACACTGAACTTTACCCTCAGTTACTCTAAGCCACAATGGAGGCACTGAAGGTGCCAAACGTGCCCTCACGGGTCAAGACAAATTCATCAGCTGTGCCAGCTGTACAAGAGTAGTAAATGGGCTGGTCCTCCCAAGGGCCTGTCTCGGTTGAAGGAATGATCCTGAAGATGACGTCGTTGTCGGGACTCCAAACACGGCTTCCCCAGTTCCAGCCGTTGCGGAGCCAGGCGTTGGCCTGGGAGCAGAGGATGCGTCCGGTGGGGATGTTTTCCGAGTCTCGCTCGACGGCACACTGCTCGACTTGGGTCAGAGTGTTGCCTTCAGCATCAGGAACTCGTGTGCAAGCAGCGTGCGACTGCGCGGCCAGAGAGGCGATGACGGTGAGAATAGTGGTGGTGATCTTCATGTTGATGGTGAGGGAAGTGTCGAGTTAAGAATATGGACTTGGTATCTGAAATTGGGGTTGCGGGTTTAGCATCAGACTCTGGTGGGCATTTCCACTCCTTATATGTACCCATAACCAATGCATTCGATGTATCTTGATTGATGGAAGATAAACCTGATGTGGCCTCGGAGGACTTTCCCTAATTGCCAAATCAAGACAATCGGACTTTTCTTTGCCCGTTGTAGTTCTCCATCTGCTCCGTCCATCGCACGTTTCTTTCTGGTTATTCATGGCTGAGAAATACTTTACTTGCCTGTATATCATCCCAGTTGCGTCTAAAAACTGGGGTGAAAGTTACTTGCATGCACAAAGTGCCGACTCCTTTCCTGGATCAGGCACTTGGCCGCCGGTGGTCCGATATGCGACGGGCTATCGGTTATGGAACCCATTTAGGCAACTCGTGGGGTCTAGCTACGTAAACCGCCCGGCCAAGCCAAGCACGTAGCTCTAGAAATCGCTTAACTCCGATCGTGATAGGGTGGTTAATACGATCCTTGTTAAAATCCTGGGAAAGCTTCTGTTGTACCTGAGATGGCATCCCACGCTCGCCACCTAGCAGAGTCAAAACACTGATTTGATCATCTTTAGCGCCCGCAGAGTTTAAGCTTATAATGACCAGGCCGACCCATTATAGGTCTATAACTACTCAAGTTCAGGTGCTGAAATACGATGTTAGGATTAGGACTTCCGTCTCATCAAGATCACGATGAAAAGAATATACTTCATTATTGGGAAAGCATCTGATTCTGCAAGCCTGTGTCTTCCAAGGTGTGGTGGACAAGAAAGAAGAGATAGAAGCTCAAAGAAGTAACAAAAGTAGTCAACACTATGCCTCAAATCCCAAGCCCCGGTAAGTAGTGCTTAGCTCTTCTATCTTGTATGCTTGTAAAAACTGCTTAAAAGTAACCGGCTTCACATCAGGATACTTGACATTGTCCAGCTCCTCCTTCAAGTAAGTCTGGCCATTAGTGCAGTAGTACTGGTAGAATCTGAGTACAAGTTAGCATTGCTGGTGGAAGACAGGTTCGAGATGAAATCTCATACAGGTTAATCCATGCCCATCTGTTGGATGGGTCTTCCTTGAACTTGGCCTGCATGGTGCCGTACAATTCGTCCAGGGTGCCTTGTCGGGCAAGGGTCAGCTTTTTGCCGTAGACTTGCTCAAAATCGACCGCGACCTGGCGGAGTGACTTTCGCTCCCCCACAACTAACCGATGCATGTCAGTAAGGCCATGCTCAAGTTATGCAACGGGAATAGTTCTCACAGTGCAAGACGCCTGAGGCATCTCGATCAAGTGCGACCGCGGCGACGTATGCTGCCGCTGTGCCGTACGATGTCGCTTCCCAAATTTCGTCCCCAGTGCCGTAAAAGTCAAAGCTGTACTCTTCCGGATTCCATAGTCTGATGTAGTCGCTCCAAAAAGTCTCCATGAAGACTCCAATGAGTACATGCACCCCTTTGACAGTTGGCTTAGTCTCCAGATAAGACTTGACAACTTTCATGGGGTCCTTGCTTGGAAGCTGCCCGTATTCAAGCTTGGTGAAATCGAGACTATAGTCGCTCGCAATGTATCGGGGGACCTTTTCAAGATCACACGCATCAACAAGGAGCTTCTGTCCCTCCGCCATAAGTTCGTCGTCGCCCAAGTAACCACAAACGATCACGTCGCAGCCTTTGACAAAGTTGCGCACTGCATCCTTGTCATATGCGCCGCCTTCGATGATAGTGACACGTGCCGATGACCGTACCTGCTCCGGTAGCTTTGCAGCGTTACGACAGAAGCCTTTAATCTTAGCGTCGGACGAGTCTAAAAGTCGCTTGAGGACGAGACCGGAGAATTTTCCTGTGATTCCGGCAATGCCAATGGTTGTGGTCATTTTTGCGAGTGGTGTAGTGGGGGCTCAGGTGGTTGATTTCTTAAGCTGTCGATCTGATATAACTTGATGTAAAAAGATGAATCTAGAAACTCTCTGTTTGTTGAAATAGAAGGCGTAGTTTAAGAGCTACTTGTACGTCTTTTCGTCGCGATGCTCGCACTCTCGGTCTTCCGACGCAGTGGAGAGTCGCCATGGTTCCAAACCTGTCAAGCATTCGCGATCGTGTCTTGTTCGCAGAGAATGGACGAACGGGGCACTTTGCCGGACAAGGTCGGACAGCCGAAGAGCGAGAGAGGCGGGGGCTGGGGCGAATCCCCGAAGTTCTCGGGCACCGGTGGTCGAGTTCAGTAAGCGCGCGCGTCGGAGATGTTGTTTGCCAACCTCGGAAGCCAAGCTTCGTGCACATGGGCGTCCACCAACCAACTGTGGTCGGACGGTCCCGACACCACACCCAGAAATCCTTAACTCCCCCCGGAGCAGGAGAGTACCCACCCCCATAATCTCAGGAGCGGGCACTTGTGGATCGTTTCAGGGATTGTTGCTGCTAGGTACGTAGGAGTATTGCGAATGTTCAGTGTCCATAGCTCACATGATGGGGACCATACACTTGAGCCCCAAAAGATGGGCTCACCGGCTGGGATTATGATACAACAAGTAGAGGAATTCGGCGAAAGATACGTCATCAGTCTCTGAGGGGGCTTGAGAGATGGGTCGCCTTCGTTGAAGTAAAGAAAATGTAGCTTAGCCGTTGAGTCTGGTACCACCTCATCTTCTTAATTACGTGGTCAACGCAAGCCAACATCAGACGAAATAGTCAATCTGCCTATCATTCTACAGGCTAAGTTCCGTACGTAGCCACGATTCTTAAACCATAAGCATAGGGTATCTACAAGTTCCAGTCAAGTACATTACAATACACCCAGCGTGCCACTCGCCAAAGCAACCCCCTTTGAGCATCAACAACCAACGTCATTCCTTGGGAGGACCTCAGCTCGTGACTTCTCCAGTTCCATTGCAATCGTATCTACTAAATGTCAGTAGGCATGTTCAAGCCAGACCCAGCTGCAAAAGTAAAACGTGACCTGCTATTATCCATCGACTTCTCGCAACTTTCAATGATCGTATAGCGAGTTGAAACACATCGCCAGTGTCAAGTCGATATTCCGACTCTAATAGCAGGGATGTAGACCCTGCTTGCTGCATGAGCATGACGACAGTGATCGGCATCATGTCCTCGTCAAAGATTCTCGCATTAAAAGTCCTGGCGTCTTCGTCCATGCCGAGCAGGTCCTTGGTCACGTTCAAGGCTGTTTCTAGCGCTGCGACTGAGATCTTTTTGATTTCGGCGGAGCCTTGCTGGTCGCTGATACATGCCAGTCTCCTCTTGTGAAGCTCGTAGGTGGATCTGAGACGGTGAGCATTGGATCTCCATCCCGCAGAGTAATGGCTTGCCTGCAGCAGGAAGATGACTACGAGGCCGTACTGGTGCTCGAGGCGTTTCTGAGGAGTGTTGATTGCATCACGAATCCCCTCTTGAATTGCGAAATCAAGCTTCCAGGTTTCATGGTCTAAAAGCGTTTCCAGACGAACGCCCTTGTCTCTGGTCAACCGCAATACACTTTGCAAAATCTGCACTGCCTGTGCTTGACGGTCGATATAATTGAAGCTTGATACGGCTGGTGATGCAGATGGCTCCCCTGATGGCAAATCGGTAGGCCCGGGTGATTGATCCCAGAGTGTGCTGTGTTTTGCAAAGGTGTCGTAGGCTGGAACAAGGTCAGGCCGGCTACATCGCTCGAACGATAACTTGTTCAAAACGTCGCCGAAATAAATAACCTGCCATAAAAGTCTCTTTTCTTCAGTCAAGGGGTCTTCAAAGTCAGCAGCAGAGTCCAAGCCCATCGCGTAGCCGAGGCTGGCACTGGCCGATAAAGAAACGTAACCATCAGAGTAGAGCCTCTGGCTTTGCTCGTAAATGGCGAGCACGATGCCAGACTGAATTGTGAGCAAGCTGTCTCGCCGGTGAGCCTGAAGGAATGAAAAGGCCTCCCTACACCCCTTGTACAGCCGACGCAGGAGATTAGGATCCGAAAGGCATGGGAACTTGGAGGGTGGAACAACAAGGAGGAGATGGAGTACAAAGGTGGCAAGCTCAGCGAGTGGAGTGTTTCTGAGTACTCCAGTCCAATCTCTGAGAGTGGGAGGCTGTATCAAGGGTACCCAGTGGTGAACCGAACGGAGGTATGCTTCGACAAGTTCTTCCAGGTCGATGTTTAGGGTAGTAAGGGTGTTGAAGAGGCGTGACGTAAGTAATCGGTCAAGGTTTCCGTCCAAATGTAAGCCGATATCGCTTGTATTGCAGATGGCTCGAAAATTCTGGAGAGGGTCAGCCGGCTGCTCGTATTGACAACGCGTGTTGTTCCTGCGGAACCAAGTGGTGAGCGTCCAGCATCAGATGTGGATAGAATGGACATGATAGGTACCTGATGCAACGGCTACAGACGGGCTGAAGGCGATCGCACCCGCGCTTCTGAGTGGAACAAGAGAGACATGCGTTGCGGGCTAGTTGACTCATGGGGATTGCGTCAGAGAGATTGCTGGCCAGTTCATGGCACGACAACGCGTACAACCAGCCCAACAAGAGGGTTGATGCCTCCGTTCCGCACCCCGGAAATCAGAGGCGCTGTTTGTCAGCAGCACAAGAGCGCTAGTCCGACGCTAGTCCGCAGGCTGGGGTTAGACGCTACCCCGACGCTAGCCCGATCATCAATGCCGGCCTCAGTGGCAAGGTTCATATCGGTAGATAATCTAAACTTCCGGGGTTAAACCTCTGAAGTCCGAGAAGACGTTCTAGTGCACCTATGCGTTCATTCTTATTAGTGCGGCCGGTGAATTGCACGGAATAGCGAGCGGCGACATCGGGTTCGCGGTTTTTGCCTACAATCCTTGGACACAAGGATTGCCGGTGGTCCTACACGCTGATTGGATCGACAATGGATGTCTCCTACGACGACCATGAATGTGTCTAGAGTATCCGTAACACTTTGGGAGATTGTGAAATTCAGATCGTTAAAGCTAGTAAACTCCACCATGAGGATATTTAATAAAAGGAGTGCAGGCAGGCTACTGCAGGACATCCTCTCTATCTATCTAATAAAGGCCAAATTTGAAAGCATAATGGTCTCTCCTGCTTTGTCTCTTGGTCTTTTCGCGTTGATAGAGGCAACATGCCCCGTACACGCATCATCCATCTTATTTTCCTCTGGCACCATCGTTACTTACAACTATGACGTCAACGACCTCAACGTCATTAGGAATGGTAGTCTTCTAATAGACCACGACCGTATCACTGCCATCTGGCCAGCTGAAGAGGCGGCGCCTGTCGCCATCCCACCGGACACCGAGATGATAGATGTCTCTGGGAAAATTCTCACGCCAGGCTTCGTCGACACACACAGACATGGCTGGCAGACTCTATTCAAAACCATGATGTCCAACATAAGTCTTGTCGAATATTTTGGTCGCTTCTCCGAGTTTGCCGCTGCCGGTCGCCTTGATGCTGAGCAGGTTTACATCAGTCAACTGGCTGGCCTGTACGAGGGTCTCAATGCGGGCACGACGACCTCGCTAGACCACGCTCATCATACTTGGTCAGACGACACAGCGTGGGCGGGTTTGAATGCCAGCATCGACAGCGGAGCACGAGTATTTTGGGCATATGCTTTCCACGAAGTCACCAACTACACTATTTCACAGCAACTTGTTAACTTTCGCAACATTGCAGAATCTGCTCCGGTGAAAGATACACCAGTCAGCATTGGCGTCGCCTTCGACTCCTTCAACCCTACCACTGCTGATCCGGTATCAGTAGCTGAAGTCTTCGGCCTTGCTAAGTAATTCTTTGCCTTTTCCGCACCCGAGACCGGGACCGAGACCGAGGAAGAAGAAAAACTTTGAGATCTAACAATATCGCTATTCTAGAGATCTTGATGTTGCCGTAATCACTACGCATACCGTCGGGGGTCCATATGGGTGTACGTGTTTGCTAAAATTCCGCCTAAGTCATGTTACTAATCATTCATAGTTGAAAACTCCCCGGTGCACTTGCATGCTCTTGACATGCTCAACACAAGTATTCCGGTTGTCTTCTCTCACGCCACATATATGACCCACGAAAGCGCCATGCTATTGCGCAGCACCAATCAACACATATCTATCACTCCGGAAACCGAGATAGGAATGGGAATTGGACACCCGCATAGCTCGTTGATCATGGACCAAGCTTCCCTGGGTATTGACACTCATGCTTATGCTTCGACAGACTTGGTGACTCAAGCTCGCTTGTGGCTTCAGAGCACACGTGCAAAGATCAATGACCAGATCTTGGAAAACTGGGAGATCCCGGTGTCATCCCCAATGAGTATTTCCCAAGCATTTCTCCTCGCCACCCGCAATGGTGGTCTTGCTCTGCGTCGCCCAGATCTCGGTGTGCTAAGTGTTGGCGCCAAGGCCGATATTGTAGTATGGGACGGCACCAGCCTCGGCATGCTCGGCTGGCTCGACCCGGTCGCTGCGGTCATGCTTCACTCCAATTCGGGCGATGCGGAGCACGTGCTAGTAGACGGGAAGTTTGTTAAGCGTGATGGGAAGCTTATTGTCGGGGACTTGGGACGGGTCAAGGCGCGGTTCCTGGAAGCTGCTAAGCGGGCACACGACGATTGGCGAGAGATCCCGTATCCGGAGAGGCAGGAATTGTTCTCGACAGGGGCCAGGCTTCGGGACCCTGACCCTGTGGATGTCCAAGCCGGTGACGGCACCGGGTATGGTCAGCTCTTTCTGTAGCTGTCAAGGGCCTTACGCGGCCCAATGTCTGAGCTTCTCTTTAAAGAGCCGCTGTCCCTCCAACTTGGGGACAGTAACATCAATAGTAGTCACCTTGGGCTCGGCCCTTCGTCTCGCGCTACCCCGCTTAGCTTATCAGTCTCTGTTGGGTAGCCGCGCGCGACATCGCCGGCTCGGACATTCTCGCTCCTCCGACATCCCTGTCCCATGTGCCATGCGGCAATGCAATGTCGATTGCGCCCGGCCCCGGATCCGATTCGAGATGGAGCCATCACAAGACCGGCTAAAAAGCTTAAGGAGGCCGGAACTTGCCGTTATCATTTATAAGCATCCCCAGACAGTTACAAAAAGGGTAGAATCGCCGTTTCAGCTGATGGTTACTTTGGACGTGGTCTGGAATCATTACGCAGCGTTCCTTTTGACGGAGTATTAATTCCGAAAACGTCGCCTTAACCCGCGGCTAGCAGGGACGTTGTAAAACGTTAAATTAAAATGCTTACTACAAAGCCCCGCGTTCCGGAGTGACGGTTCACCACGACAGAGTTCTGTGGCAACATACAAGTACGAACGGACGTCGACCACCTCGGCTTTGCCGACATATCTTTGCTTTTTTCACTCATCTCGTGCCCAACCATGTCCTCCAACCCCATCATACCCCAAGTGGCCCAAAAGTTCCCCAAGGCCTTGGCCTGTGCCCAATGCCGTCGACGCAAAATTAAGTGTGACCACAAAACCCCATGTTCGAACTGCCTCAAGGTATGTTAGATCGTTGCGTGGATGATATTGTCATTTCGTAACTAGATTCTCTTAGATCGACGTCACTTGCGTTCCATACCAGTCACCATCGACTCGAAAACGTCGACTATCAAAAAAGAGTCTCGAGGAACGCCTTGCCAGATGCGAAGCCCTCGTTATTGAACGCAAGAACCAACCATCACCCGAAGCCAACATAACCCAGCTGTCCACGTCTCCCAATCTTTCAAGTGAAGATGCTGCGGATTTGTCACCATTAGCCACGTCAGAACCCATCGACTTGGGTTCGGTGGATCAGCCAATCTGCCGAGGAAATGATGCCCAGTTCACGAGCAGCCATCTCCAGACGAGCATTTATACCGAGGTTAACGTCCCAAGAAATCATCGTCTTACGTATTTGCTGATTGCTATCAGTCTCAAGCCATGCCGCACATTATCGATGCAGGGAACCCCACCAGGGCAACGCACATAGACCATGGTGGACTGTCCCCGCAGGACCATGTCAAACCCTTCTTTACTGGAAAACTCGTCGAGAGCCAGTATCCTAAGCCCGTACACGTATTTGTTCTGTGGCAAGTGTACCTGGATCGCGTCAATCCATTGACCAAAATCATTCATGTCCCAACATTGCAGCCTTATGTAATAAAGGCTACGACCAATCCAGCGGATGTCCCCCTGAGCCACCAAGCTCTCCTATTTGGCATCTATCTCATGGCAGTCATTTCGCTCTCTGACGAGGAATGTCGGCAGATGCTAGAGAATTCCCGCCATCTACTTCTAAAAAACTTCACTACACAGACGAGAAATGCTCTAGCACAATTCGGCTTTGCCATGAATCAGGACATGGCATCACTACAAGCCTGTATTCTGTTCCAAGTATGTCATGAACCTAGCCTCCCGTATGTGATTTAGAAGATTCTAACCTGGGGTACGCAGCTATCTCTTCAAGAACAATGTGGCAGACAGGAAGCCAAGCTGCTTAGCGAGGTGATATTAAATGTTGCGACAAAAATGAACTATCACCGAGATGGCGAACTCCTGAATCTCTCACCATTCGAAACCGAGATGCGCCGGCGGATATGGTGGCACATGGTCTCGCAAGACGCATGTCTTAACATGGCATCTGGCCTGAGCCACGGTTTCTCTCGGGGGCTGTTCGATGCTAAGCCGCCACGGAATCTCAACGATGTCGACCTCTTTCCACTCTCTACCAAGCCACCAGCCTCGCTGGATGGACCAACCGAAATGGCTTTTGTCCTTATCCGCAATCGGCTGGCCGAGTTTGTAATTTCCCAGAACAAGGAGAAAACGGGGTTTGGACGGGATGTTTTGACACAAAGAGACGAGACCAACGTGGCTTTCAGAGCCGACAGATATCGAGGAAGCCACTTGCAGTTTGAGCAGGACGTTCGAGAGCTAGAGCGGAGGTACATTAACCCGTCTGCAGGTGGTGTTCATAGTGCAGCTGCAGTGCTTTGCTTCATGATCGCCAACAAGTTTCTGGGTGTGCCATACCTCGGAAGGAGACAGTCTGCAGGGAGCACTGGCAGTTTGGGGGATCAAGATGATGTATCGGAAACCGTGGTCAAGGTCAACGAGGATAGGACAGATGCCTATATGCGACTGGCTAAGCATGGCTTCGCCTGGTTCGCTAGGCACACCTTTCGGGTCGAGGTTTTTGCAGATCTCATTGGCCATCTTCGCCAGTGGCCGGTAGGGCATCTATCTGATCGCGGCTGGGTCGTGGTGGATAAGACATACAGATGGCAGCCCGAGTTATTCGACATGGAGCGGTACGTCATCCAGGCACACTTCACCCTCGAGGCGTTTGAAGCACGCGAGCAGGCTCTAGCAAGATATGGCTGTGCTGCTGAGACACCATGGTTTATCACAAGGCTGAGGAAGGCCTTCTCTACCCACTAAAATGTTTATTAGCGATATAACATGTAAAATACTTCACCAATCAGTGCCAGGCTTTTGCTGTGAAAACGCTCGTGGAAAGAGACCGAGACATGACTCATTTTCTGAGACGACTTTTTGATCCCGTGGCAAATTACATCTCATAGTCGATAACTAATATGATCACAAGATGCAAAACATAGATAGAAATAAAATCCCATGATTGAATTGTCAATTGCGCCCTTTGTAGCACAAAGCTCGTTCTTGCATTGACTCCATCCGACCTGGTGCCCCTGAAGTCACGCCCTGCACGCCCTATCCACCCTTGGCCGTACAAGCGACGCCCTACGCCCTACGCCCATCCATAACCATGGAAAACTGGACCTATTCCGCCCTTTGAATGACAAGTTCGGGGAATTATTGACAAACAAGGGCGTCGTTGTCATGACCAGTGGCTGGGCATGTTACTGACATCCCAAGCGAGTGGCGATCATATGCGGCGGCACGCCCTACTCGTACCCTCAGCCAAGATAGAACCATTTTCTTCTAGAACATCTCGAGAAAATTGCGCCTCGTCCCACGCCCTGCGGGTTCGGCCCTCTTGATGGGTATCAACTCGCTCAGTTTACCACGTAGCGAACATCGTTCTATTCCGCGAGCTGCGCCTGGACTACCCACATTAAATGCTGTTCTTAATAATATTCAACACCTTCTATTACAAGCGGAAAATACATGTCAACATACTTTTCTGTCCGAAGGTGTATTGAAGTGGATGTTCGCTCACTCGCTGTCTGTTTATTTCTCTACGCCTGTGTCATCATTGAAGAAACACCACCAACATGACAATCAAACAGAATGTCGCACCTTTGGATGCGTCTAAGCTCGAAATCTCTGGGATCATCAACCCAAAATCTGTTCCTGATGCCAATTCTCCGGAACTTGAGAGTCTGAAGGCAGCTACAGATCGCATGATTGTAGCATCTTGGACTTCTCAGAATGGATGGGGCCCCCCTAAAGTGGTCCCTCATGGCCCAATCTCTCTTATGCCCTCGGCAAGTGCACTGCAGTACGCGACTCAGTGTTTTGAAGGCATGAAGGTATTCCGTGGTTACGATGGTCGCCTTCGCCTCTTCCGGCCATTATACAACTGCGAGCGTATGCTGTCATCCGCAACACGCATCTCACTACCTTCTTTCGACCCGAAAGAACTGCTCAAGCTCATTCATAGAATTTGCGCTCTCGAAGCGCCGAAGTGGCTTCCCATAGACAAGCCTGGCTCGGCTCTCTACATCAGACCAACTTTCATTGGATCTGATTCCAGTCTTGGCTTCAAGGTTCCGGACGAGGCTCAGTTGTACATCTTTTTGATGTACTGGTTGCCCCCGAAACCAGTTGTTCTCGATGGTTCTGTGACTCAGGTGGGAACACGACTTTTAGCGAGCCCGGAGTCAGCCGTCAGGGCATGGCCAGGAGGAAGTGGAGCAGCAAAGGTTGGAGGCAACTATGGATCGGCGCTGGTCCAGCACGCCCTAGCCAAGAAGGAGGGATACGACCAAGTTCTATGGTTATATGGGCCGGATCGTCAAATCACAGAGGCGGGCTCTACCAACATCTTTTTCGTGTTAAAAACAGATTCTGGAGCTCTTGAGCTGGTCACTTCGCCTTTGGATGAAGATAACCTCATTTTAGCTGGAAACACAAGGCGCAGTATCATCGAGCTATCTCGCGAGATGTTTGATGCCCCAGTCGCGGAGAAGGAGTTGCTATGCAAAGTGATCGAGAGGAGGATAACGATGGGGCAAGTGGAAGAAGCATATCATCAAAAGAAACTCGTCGGTGTATTTGTCGTTGGAACAGCATTCTGGATCCAGGAAGTAAGCGAAATCAGTTTCAATGGAGAGACGATCAAGGTCGAGATGGGTGCTACACCGCATGTCGCATTGCTTAGGGAACGGATGTCGGATATTATGTTTGGGAAAGAAGAGAGCGACTGGGCAGAGATTGTTCATGAGGCATAAGGGAAAACACTAGATGGTCGAACTGGAAATAAGCAAAAGGAGCAGAGTATATTCGGTCAGAGACAATCCTCGAGTACATTGATGTTCCTACCCCATGTATTGGCATGCTCATCTCTACAGTCCCAGTACTGTCCGTTTGGCCCACGCAATCACGTTGAGTGCTCTCGACTACCGGAAGCATCCCCAAGATGGTGGCTCCGAAAGCACGATAGCCAGTCGTCATTGTCCGCAATCGTTTGATCCCACGGGTCTTCCGACTCAAACACAATCCTTCTAGCCTCTTCCTGGAACATGGCGTCCGTGGGCATAACACCCAATCGCATCTGCCCCCGCGCATACCGACCAAGATGCAGAGCAAGGACTTCTGGAAAGGTTATGGAGCTGGCCCTTTCGTTGACTGGATCAAGAGTTTGCGACTCGGGCGAAGGTTCTGAGCCACCCGCTGGCACCGAGACGTGTCCATCATCCCACATGCTCGAGCTCTGTTCGGTCGCTCGCCGGATTTGGGATAGATGGTCTTTTGTGTCTGGATTTGTGGCGGAGAATGGGAGAGGAGCTCTTGTCTCTGAGGCGATGAGGTAGGGAGGTATAGCGTGGTTGACCTGGGCCGCAATAGATGGCTCAAAGCAGTGCTCTCCTTTCCAATCGTCCATGGTTGCCCCCTTGCGGAAATGCTTTGCGAGATGGTCGACGCGTTCTTGCCAGGTCTGTAGACGAATGCTGCAAATGCCGCATCTGGACGTCACTTGTGGTCCCTCAAATTTCCAGCAGTCTATGATCGGCAGCGTTTGGACGTGGTGGACAAGCCTGAGGTGCTGGACCAGATGATCTTTGCGGCTAAAGGTGTGCGGCTGTGCTTCGTTCTGGCAGCTGCCGTGGTTATGACTGTCGAGATGATCTGGAGTCGGATCGAGTTGACTACAGTATGCACAGTGACTTCTCCCCGTGTCGGGAGATACGATTGTGCCGCCAAAGGGTGTGCATCGCCACCCTTGAAGGTTTAGGTGTAGCGACTTCTCGTGCCGTGCCCAATCATACTTGCTCTTGAACGAATCGCAGCAAAACGTGCATGGAAAGACTCTCTTGTCCGTGTCTTTTGCATTGGCTCCAGGTGTTCTTGTACGCTTCGTAACGCGCCCTCGAGAGCCTCTAGACGAGGTCCGAAACGTTGGCGAATTGGCAGACGCAATCGAAGCGGACGAACAGCTCGTTCCACTGCCGAAGCTAACAGTCGAAGGAGCTCGGCTCCCCACTCGCTGGTTGGTGAGACTACTAGCCGAGGAGCGGGTGCGCAGCGGTGTCTTCTGCAGGGCGTTGACAATAGCGGATAATGACGCGGCTTCGGCTTCGGGGGGTGAATCTTGCCACCTCTGCATTGGATCTAAAGACTCGTCTGTCGCTGTGCTGGAACGGGGGATATTTATCGGTTCGGTCGAGGAAGTTCTTGTCTGGCGACGGAGATATCGGCTCCTTCGTCGTGGAAGCCCTGGCTGTTGATTTTCGGCGATGGGATTGTATTGTAAGCTCCCCGGAGGACTACCACTGTGCAGCGATGGGTTCAGTGCCAAGTTTTCGAGTCGCAGTCCTGGCTCTGTGTCCAGCTGGTTGAGATCTGTTTGTGATGGGAACGACGTTGGCTGCTGGTGGTTCAGCGCCGAGCCCTGAAACAGGGATGATATAGCAGCATTTGATGTCGAATCGTTCAAATTTGGAAGCTGGCCAGTGAAAAGACTCGCATTAGTTATACTGCATTCCTCTGGATCTGGATATCGAGATTGTCGGAGGGGTGCCAGGAAGCAGCCCTGTGTGTGCGCATTGAATGAGTTACTGGTTTGTGTCGCTAGTCCGAGCCGAGCAAAGTCCAACTCCGAAAAGGTCATGACTACCCTTTAAGATCAGTAATAGCCCAGATCCCGCGAAGAAGATGCGCTTACTGTCGCCCTCAACGTTGTCTGACAGCGGCCGCCGCTGTGGTCGCATCGGATGCTCATCTGCCGGGGCCATTGCTCTTCTGTCGATGAAGTCCTGTCTGTTACGCTGGAAGGGGGCGCAAGGGCTGACAATGCGCAGTCGTGGACTGCTGAGATGATGCTGAGATGATGCTTGTCAAGCAGGTTGAAGTCTGGACAAGCCCCAAGTGCCGGGGTCCTTCACATGACGCTGGACTGCATTTCCCGGGATCGGAGGCGCTGCAACCCCACTCTCCTAACGTTATTCCATTACGAGTCTAGTGCCTCGGCGATACTTGACTCGAGGCATGATGACCAAGCTCGGAGAGACTCCATTGCAGCTTGTCATGATTCCAAACCCTTAGGCTGATGGCCTTAGAGCTTGGTCCCTCTGTCCGGTTTTATCTTGTCAGCCCAGTCCTTGTCGATAGTAATCTGCTCTCGTCTCGTCTTCTTGTTCCAGTACTCTTCAAATTCTTGCTTCTCCTGTCTCCATTGCTCAAGTTCTCGCCCAAGGAAAGCCGTGATCGCGTCCGCACACTCTGGAACCTTTTCCATGGCGACGAGATGTCCACAGTCTAGGACAACTTCTTGAACCCGACCGGCACCGGTACCACCACTACCTCCAACCCCGGTGCCCGTCCGCACCATCTTCTCCTGTCGCTGAAGCGGGGGTGATAGATCCGACTTGTCCCCAAAAATGTAGAGCACGCTGGGTCGAAGTTCAGGTAAACGGTGAAACACCTGCAATGGCTCAGGTCGGTAAAACGGATACCTAGGATACTCGTCATCAGCGATCGGATCCTTGTCGACGTATTTCTCCCCTGGAATTTCTCGATCTGTAGGTCTAAGAAACGTGAATAATTCCTGGTGTTTCGTGGTTGTGAGTGTGACCCTCTCGTCAGCCCCTTCACCGTCTGTCGGGTGCAACTCTGTCGGAGCACCACGAAGGCCATATTCTATCCAGCGGTCCAGAACCCGAGAGTCCCATGACTGGAAGAACTTGCTTCCTTTGAATCTTGACGCCGCTGCTTCTCTAGAGGGCCAAATGTCCCGACGCGGGGTGGATGCAATTGCTGGAGAAATGCTCCCATTTGGCTGCTGAATGACTGGGTCAAGGAGCACCAGCGATCGCAAGAGGCGCGGATGGTTTAGAGACAAGAGAGACCTGTCTTTCTAATTAGCAATGGCCGGGACAGTTGGTTCATCGTTCCCGTACAGTTGCGTGCCACCCATGCTGTGCCCAATTCCGACAATTGGATGGGGCATCGAGTCTTGTTTCTGGTTGATCAAGTTCATCAAGTCTCTTGTATGATCCGACCAACTCGCTAAGGCCTGTCAGCGCCTTCAATAACCTAGGTAGCGAATACCCACGGTCATTGCCCAGTACTTTCTCATTTATAACGCCCGATTGACCTTGATTCCACATGTCGGCCATCCAGATCGACCTGATTCGGATGCCGGCTCCCGCTGAGCGCTTGTAAATCTCATCCCAAAGCGGCTCGTAAAGCTCCTACATGCATATCAGTAGATGCAGCTATCGAGCGCGGCGCAATTACCTTGGGAAATCCATTTGCGTGAGCGCCAATGACAGTCACATCCCCGGGCTGCGGATCAGGATTATCGATGGGGATATACTGCTTCACCGAGAGCTTTGGTGTATCGGCATCGCCGTGAGCAGTCGCCGCGACATGATCTCTCGTATGGCAGCAATTGACCGTGTGCTGAACCACCCGGTACGATGATGACATCCTGGTCAAAGTAGCTGGAATATTGCGCTGAATAAAAAGGGTAGAGAAGCCCGTTTGAGAGCGTTTAGTAAGCCGGGTGAATAGGCGATATGGTCGAAGCATGGTAGGCGATGATGTTGTACAGGAAGAGACAGAAAGACGGCTGCTTACTTGCTGTACCTCGGTTCAGGTCTTTGAGAAGCCAGAAAATGCCGACTTACCCCAACGTTTCTCCCAATAAGAGCCGACCTCGGACACCCCCGTCTAAACACAACTACTAAGGCACGATTACGGCATTCAGTATGCTACGAAGACTTTTTTCTGTATCAATTTCAGTCTTTTTCTAATTGCAGTATCATAAGCTATTTACTCATAGTCTATTAGCTAACTATTGGTATTCCCGAGCTAGCTCCGCATCTCCCTGCCGCTCCAGAATTTGTCTCACAAGCTGATCATTGATAAGCGTCGGCACCCCAACCTCCCTCCCCCTTCGACACCAATACCCGTTTATGAACTGAATCTCCGTCTTTTGTCCACGCCGTAGATCCACCACCATCGAACACGTCGTCTCTGCCGTCTTTTGAAGGATCCCATTCACCGTGTCCTCAAGCCTCTCCACAGAGAACCGCTTCGAAATACCAGCCACGTCACGCAGCTCAGGAAGCGCGTGGATCACTTGCGATATCTCAGTGAGCAGGGCATGGCGCGTCTCTGGAATGGTGAACAAGAACTTGTTCTTTGCGTCGTTTAATGCGCAGAGCGGGTTGCAGAACGCGTTGCATGTGAGCTTTTCCAGCTGGATTTGGAATACGTCGAGGAACGAGTACGAAGTTGCATTGAGCCTCCGCACCAGCGGAAGAGCTTTGAGAAGGTAAGGTTTCGTTGCAGTCGCGCTTTTGGTCGTTTGTCCGCTCCGAGGCACCAGGCCTAACGATGTTGCTGCAAATCCGGTATGGGTGATGTTGAAAGGTGAGTTAAGTGTCACCCCATGTGATGTGACCCCGGTGATATAGTTCGGTCGCGTTTCTTCCTTTGTGAAGACATGCTCATTAACGTCTTCTATCATCCCGGTTCCATTTTGTAGGAAGAGAACATAGGAGGAAGCATTGAGTCGATGTTTTAAGGGTTTGATTGCTGAAGACGTTTGCGGCCCTTTAACTGAGACAATAAGATGGTCAATGATGTCGTCTTTGATCATTGAACTGGTGTCATGAGAGGTTGGAGCAACACTGTGCCATTGGCCACCTTGGAGCACTTCCAGGCAAAAATTGCCATGGTTTACGACTTGGCCTTCTCTCGTCTCCAGTGTGACCTGGCTGCCGTTTTTCAAGAACTGGTCGACGAGAGATTTCCGGTGCAGCAGCAGAGTGACCGATGGAGATAGGGGAAATGGAACCTCGGCGAGCGAGTGAGCCGCAAAAGTGCCGATGCTGCCCAGTCCCAAGACATACACACGCGGTTGTGAGGGGTCGACAGTCATGTTTCTGCTCCAGATGGGAGGCTTTGGTACCAGGGCTTGAAGCGACTTTGAGGCATGACCGCTCGCCATTATAAGGGCACCACCTCGTCTCAGCGCACGCAAATTTGAGACAACCATTATGAGCGGTATCTTCCTACATTGAAGTCGAAAGACTGAAGACACTGTCCCTGGTATTATGAGAACACGCCCTGCTGTTATCCAGCTCGGGTGGCCTCGGCCCCGCCGCGAAGTCATCCACAAGGCGTGTTTTACGGAGCATGGAGTTTTCGAAATCCATCATGTTTAATAATCATTGCCAGTATTTTGAGACATTGTTTACTTCTCCTTGCCATCGCGAGAGATGTTTTTAATTTTTTTTTTCAACGACCTAATTCAGATCGTAGCTCTACGTGCTCCAGTGTAATCATGTCCATCACAGATGTCGATCATGTCAACCATGAGTATAAAGTAATTACTGACACCCAATGCTTGACAGTCCGTGTTTTGTTGACCCTCCTATCCTCGGCCTCTGATAGGCGCAGGCGCAGGGCGTGAGGCGTAGGGCGTAGGGCGCAAAACTAGTTTTTTTCGGGCCAAAACCGGAGCCGATATTTCGGCTTACCAACAGCCGACTTGTGCGTGGAGATGCGGAGGCTATTTTGCCGACTTGGCGGAGGGCTTGTATGTAGACTGGACTGGTAATAGGCTGTTTAATTATTCAAATGCTTTCATTCTTTTTCGAGTGATTGCACCATATCGAAACACATGGACGGCTGTGTTTACAATGACTTCTTCACCGGGAGGGAGCCTCTGGCTCGACACATCACTTGACCTACCAGATGAGAAGAATCCTACCAAGTTTTCTCCTGTAAGTCGGCATTTGCCAACCTGAGACGGATAGACAGGGGCAGGAAAGCTAATCTCTGCCAGCGCAAAAAAGGACTTATCGTTGCTGCGGGCGTTGCCGTTATCACGAACAGCGCCCTGGGCTCATCCCTGCCATCTGGTGCCGCAAGTGACATTGCAAAAGCATTTTCAGTAACTAACCCATTGACTTTGGTCCTTCTAAACTCTATCTACATGCTCGGGTTTGCGATCGGGCCTCTCATATTTGGGCCTCTGAGCGAGCATGTCGGGCGCCGCTTTGTACTTATTGGGACATATTTGGGTTATATGCTCTTCACACTATGCTGCGCCGTGAGTCCTAATTACGCTGCGTTGTTAGTCTTCCGTTTACTATGTGGCATTGCGGCTGCTGCTCCAAATGCCGTGGTCGGCCCAGTATTTGCAGACATATATGATCACCCAGGGCCAAGAGGCAGGGCTACTGCATATTATATGTGTGCGACTTCTATGACGCCTCCCTTCGGACCAATAATATCAGGTTACTCGACTATAGTCTCCTGGAGGTTGACATTTTGGATCGGACTAGGCATTGCTGCCTTGTTCTTGCCTCTGGTACTTTGTCTCCCGGAAACTTATGCTCCTATCATCAGAAAGAGGGAGTGTGGCACGCCTTCGGGCAATGAAAATGCACCCAGTACCGAAAAGCGATCGAAAGTCCTTTGGGAAGAACTTCGAATTGTCTTTTCAAGGCCATTCGTCATGATCACTCGGGAGCCTGTCGTCCTATTCTCGGCACTTTACCTAGCATTGGTTTATTCAACGCTATATCTCTTCTTTCAAGCCTACCCCATCATCTTCCAAGGTTAGTCTATCTCTTAGTTTCTCGTAGAAAAGTTGAAGCTTACACTGTTTAGGCGTCTACGGACTATCGTATGGAGAGATTGGATTGACATTTCTACCAGGTAAGCTCGCAGTATATAGGCAACTAGATTGGGTGCTAACGCGGAAGCAGTCTCGGCTGGCTCGGTTCTTGCCTTGGTTCTGTTCCTTGTATATAGCTCGTACCATTCTTCGGCCCTAAAGTCGGGTGCCAACTGGGCATCTAAGATTGAATACCGGCGGCTCCCACTCGCATGCATAGGTGGCCCATTGTGGGTTACTCCCAGCCCATCATTAGTTGCATACCCAACTCACACGATTTAGGATCATTATATCTCTCTTTTGGCTCGGCTGGACATCGTATCCTTCTATCCACCCAGCAGTACCAGCAATGTCAGGTCTGTTGTTCGGAGCTGGGTATCTAGTCATGTTCATGGCGTTGCTCAACTACATCACCGACGCGTATAGGCAATTTTCAGCATCAGCACAAGCAGCTGCGAGCACAACGAGATCAATCACTGCCGTCTGCTTGCCCCTAGCAGCACCACGGATGTATGAGCAGCTCGGAATTCAATGGGCATGCTCGCTTCTCGCCTTTATTACATTAGTACTGGCATTCATTCCGCTAGCCTTTATTAGATACGGCGAGACTTTGCGACGACGAAGCCCATTTTGCCAAAAGCTTACGTCATTAGCAAGTTAAATGGTCATTATCTCTATCAGCGTAAAAAAGGACTGATCATGGCTCCGGGCATTATCATCATTATGAACAGCGCCCTCAGAGGCTCGCGTTTGGCAGGGTGATTGCCACGTTTCCTTCAACCTGATGACAAACTCTCTCCTCTCTACCGATTAGACTTCTAAGCCTAGATCTCCCGGCTTTACTGCCTGCCATCGACAATCAGTCGACTGAGGTAACCTTGTAGGATATTTGCCACTGTAACTAGGGTATAAGTATCGACGGTGTATAGATTGTAAAGGACAGAAGGGGGATGCTTTAGCTACCTGAGGAGGATTAAGTACGGGGATCGGTTGTGTTGAGGTCGATGGTCACCTATCAGCTGCCATCCAGGTCGCGTACTTGGGTTAAAGGGGGAGAGACTAAAGTTTCTTATGCACTTGCTTGTCATGTACTATCTAATTGCTTTACATTGTACCTTGGGATATGCTGGATCGTCATTGACAGCTCTCTGCATGCAGCTGTAAGCCAACTCTTCCACAGCCTCATCAAAAAGGCATTGCAACAGTGGTGTATCAGAGTCATGGTCATGTTGCTCAACCGCTGATATGTAGTGTTGACGTGCTTCCCTCTTGAGGTCATCGTAAGGGTGTTGCCCGTGGAGTTTAATGGCTAAGCTATCGACGTCCTGTTGATCTGCAGTATCAGCGGGGTGCGACTGGGCCAACGCCAACGACCCCATAAGCGTTCCAACCCGTGTGAGGTGATGAAGAAGATACCGCATTGCTAGAAGCTTAAAAATGATGAAGAAAAAAACATAGATGGGGAATGAGAAAGGGTTGCTCTGCTTGAAATCCCATGACAATGTGTCTTCTTGACTGTCAGATGATCACCTCTATTAATACCTCCAGCAGGCCAAGGCCAGGTTAGCACAACAAACTCTGGTGCATTGCATGTAGGTCGCGATCGGTCCCTTAGTTGAGGCTGGACATCTATATCAATAAAGTCAAGGCATGATTAAAGTCAAGGCGTAATCTAGTCAACATCAGAGTCGATTTGCTTGGTCTCAGCGAAAGCTGGTCAATCACAGGTCAAATTCGTCCACTAGACGACAGTCTCAGCCCGCTGGTCAAAGTTGAGGCTTGGCTATTCATGTAATCTTATCTCGTTATCGGGCCCGGTTCTGATTGGCCAAACCCTCCGGTTCATGAGCACGGGTCAACAGTCGGAGCGGCTGGAACTTGCCGGCATCTTTCTCGAGGCGCAACCTCTATTCAAGCTTGTGTCATCTTTTACTGCCTTGGTCTCAATATTTAATTCCAACACGGGATTTTGGATTGGCATCCAAGTACGTTCCGTTGAAACATCACCTTGCTACATGTAATTTGCAGGGGCAACCGCGAACCCAATTGCAAAGCGAAAGCGGGTTCCACTAAGAAAGGCTGTGGTTCAGCGAAGGGCCCACAATGAGGAGACATGGCTACCTAAAATCGCGCCTAAAATCGCGTACAGGATGCACCCTGTGCAAGAAAAGAAGAGTCAAGGTGGGCTACCTCTTTGTACCATGCATGGGCGTTACATTCCCGGAAAGGAGCTTCAACTGATGATCTAGTGTGATGAACTGCGGCCGTGTTCAGCGTGTGTCAGGCACTCTCTACCATGTAGCCTAGAAGATCCACCTTCAACTGACCGCCAGCTACTAGAAGCTCGCCATCAGGATTCAGTAGGTGCATCTATCGAGAACCCACTTTGAGCAGCAGCTGACTCCATATACAGGGCTCAGATATCCGCGTCAGCACGGACAATGAAACCAACCCGCATACGCCGTCTTTTGGTCCCGGGAAGCCAGCCAGTGCTAGCGAGCAAGAAGCTGGTTCATCAGCTGACCGAGTCGATCTATTCGCCTGCTTTTCGAACTTATTCACGAACATGAAATCCAACAAGCTCAGCCCGCACCTCTCAGATATAGAGCTCATGCATCATTTTACTGCCGTATCCTACAGGACCCTTACTCCGGACCAGATTCCACAAGACTTATTGCAGCACGACATTCCAAGGCTAGCTCTCTCCAATACCTTTCTTCCCCATCAGATCCTTGCCCTCTCAGGCTACCACCTCGCATACCTTGTTAAAGAAAACCGCCGCGCATACCTCATCCAAGCGACTCAGCATCAGAACATGGCTATTTGTGGCTTACGAGCGGCCCTTTCACGGCCACTAACGTCAGATAACACCCATGCTATTTTCGCAACCTCTATTCTATTAACAGCCAGCACGCTCTCTGCCTTGCCCACCGATGACAGATACAATACATCATTAGACGCCGTCAGAAGCATTATCGATATCTTCATTCTCATTAAGGGCATCAACACCATCTGCGTCACCTTTTTGCAGGACGTAAAAACTGGCCCTTTGGCACGACTCCTCAACAAAGAGACGTGCCCGGAGCTGCCAACGGCAGATCCAAGACTGAATGCCCTCCGCACCCAGCTTGAAATGCTCCAATCGTTATTGGCAGGCCCTGATATTGCTTGTAACCTCCGATCCGCCATCGGCGGCGCAATAGCAGCGACTGAGAGGTGCAGTACCGGAATTCTATCCAAACATTCGCATGAGCACTCAGTTGCACTTCGAGCTGCGTTTCTTTGGCCCTTTCTTATTCCGGTAGAATATGTTGACCTCGTTCGCCAGCGAGAGCCCCTGGCATTGGCCGTTCTGGTGTCATATTGCACGATTCTGCGCATGGCAGAATCTGATTCCTGGGTCATGAAGCACTGGGCGGACTCATTGATAGGATGCCTGCGCAATCACTTACACGGAGGTCCGTATGAGCAATTGATTTTCTAGCCCAGCATTAGATATAAAAATCAACTGCATAGAGTTGATTTATTCAGGCCTAGAGGTACTTTACCAGAGGTGGGTTTGAATTTTCAAAGTGCAATCTTCAGCATCGGCATAAGCAGTTGCGAGTACCTACGACGAGATGAATCACTGCCATGTGCTTGCCTTTTGCTGCACCGTGGATATATGAGCAGCTCAGGTTCAATAGGCGTGCCCATTTCTCTCCTTTTTCACATTAGTATTAGCATTCATTCTGCTAGCCTGTATCTAGTACGGTGAGACTTTGTGACGGCGAATTCTGTTTTGTCGAAAGCTTCTAACTTTGGCAAATTAATTGCTTAGCTCACGATGGTTAGGGAGAGCGCTGTCTGAAGATAAAATTCTTTTATGACGTCTTGCCCTCTTCGTTATCTTCCTTCAACTCGGCGCTATTTACCTGAACTATGGAATGTGATATTCCCTGGCCTTCTGAACTCCTCGCAATCACCAGTGCCGACAGTTGGTTTCCATACACACACCCCGAGTCCAAGCCAAAGGCATACCGCGTACCCTTAACTGCCGGAGCTCCCGCCGTCTCCCCAGGGTATTCCACCTCAGGGTTAATCTGCACCCCAGCTCTTGCATCATGGCCATAGATGACTACTGTACGTTGCTCAGACGATTCCATTGCGTTCTGTGCTCGGTTCCAGGCATCGACCCACGCGTCGCCATCACGACCCTCCATGGGTTGCGGGACACAGCCATCTCGATAGATCGCGCCATAGCCGCGGCCTTCATTGACGAGGTCCGCCCACTGCGCCCATTTGGCCTTGATTTCATCTTCTGATGCGTCCCCGAAAGCGATAAACCTCCGGACACGGGAGCGCACTCCCTTTGCTAGATCAGCCTGAATCGCTTCGTCCCCGGCATCTGGGTCCAAATAGGCAAGGGTCCGCATGTTCATGACGGCCCACTGATCCTGCTCCTCTAACGGCAGTGATGGTACCAGACCAGCATGTGCGACAAGGATCGATCCGGCATTCCAGGGTGGAGCAACTGCACCTTTCAAGGGTGGAATGCGCAGTATCAAGGGTCGCGAAGCCAACCATGAGACTTGGGCTTCAGACAACGAAGCAGCTGTGGAAAAGTCGCGGTCCGCACTGTATCTCTTGAGGCTTGCAGGGTCCCGCGACTCGACTCCATTTTCAGCTTTTTGTGGTTCTGCAGCTTTGTCACCGTCTTTTATAAAGGGAGCCGACTCTTGATCGGCGATCTTTTTTAGGTCCGGGTCCCTCTTCATGGCTGCATACGCGGCAAGGACGCGATCCTCATTGTTTCCCCTCACCGCGCTGGCGCCGAGATCCATGGCCAGCTGCACTACGCCTGAGCTATCGGGCCCCTTGACGATGAGGTCGCCGACAAAAATGAGATGATCGCCATGGTCTCTATCGAATTGGATGTCTTGGAGCATCTTCTTCAGCTCTGCAAGGTGTCCGTGGACGTCGCCGACAATGACCAGCCTCTTCGCTTCAGGTGAGTCTGGCGATGGCACCAGGGACGGATCCAGATCCTCGATAATAGTCGTTAGCTGGTTCCATGACATGCAAGAATCCGAGCTGGAGTTTTTATCTGAGATTGACGGTTGGTTCGCTTCACTTGGGACGCGTGGAAGGGCCATGGTTGAGATGTGCGACTGTGAAAAGCTTTTCGGCTGACGAACTTGGTGAGCAGATCACGACAGGGCCCCACTTCACCTTCCACCGTAATGTGTCACCACGCGGAGGACTAAATGAAGGGAAACTACCTAGATTGACCATTCTCCAATGAGATATTATTTGAGGTTGCTAGCTATGATAGCTACAAAAAAAAAAAAAAATAACATCCCACCATTCCGCTAGGCCTGGTGGCATTATGAACCAGTGCACATTCATCTGAGGCCTCCAGCCTACCCTAGACCTGACGCGTGAAAATTCAAGACGCGTTAGACTGGTGGCGCTCACAACATACCTTGCCTTCCAATCCGTACACGACGTCTTCTTGGAGGAACCCCATTCAATCGCTCGAACAGGTTTCATCGGGCTAATCCATCTGGTCACTGTGGTGTCAAACCCTGAATACCAAAATTGGGATATTCGCGTGCAGTGGGCCCTCGTTATCGTTTAACCCCAGATAACTCCCGAGCTCCCGTCCCGTCTACCCGCTACATTAGCATCGCGATAACGCCGACGCTCCTCCGCTGCACAGCCTTACCGTACCTTGTTGGGGCTCCGCATTACCCCTGGATGTGGCAGGGCTGAAGTTCCTTCTGTGACCGCGTAAAGTCGCGATGCTGCCCTTGTGGGGCGTAGGATTCTAGAGATCGACGGTCATGACATCACGCTTGAGCGATGCTGGGCTTCCGCGGCTGTCTTCGTCACGATGTTTGTGGCTCCGATTAGGAACACAGCCATGGTGTTTCAGGAGGATCAACATATCTGCCAAGACCGTGAATTTTGCGGTCTGGAAGAAACGTCCCACGGTCGTCGAGATGGAGCCTTCTATTGAGAGAATAGGGGTTGGATTAGGAGTATAAGTGTATAAGTAGAGGTCAACACACTGGGAAATCATTTGAAGATAAATCATCCACACCAAGCTTTCTTGTCAACCTCAAATAACTACTCTACTACTCAGAACTTGTTGTATTTCGTTGCCATCATGCGCTTCTCTCTCACCCTCCTCCCCGCTCTCGCTGCTGTATCCTACGGTTGGATGAGTAAGTCTACTCACCCTTGTGATTGTGTTTATTACTAACCTTCTTCTAAGTGAGTAGCTTCGAGACCGACGAGGGATGCCACGTAGACAACGGTCGCTACCGTGTGATGGAAAGCACCGAAAATCCCTCTACTGGATGCCAGCGCTTCGGTGGCTCAAACGAGCACATGACTTGCTCGCAATACGAGGACGACAACACTGTGGGACCCGTTGACTGCGGCACTGCCATCTGGAACCCCCGATCAGTGGCCTATGATGGCAACACAACCGTCAACGGCGTCGAGACGGGCTACTCGTGCAAGTTTTACACCGATTCCACCTGTGGTGAAGAGTGGAAGAACACCCAGGACGCCGATGACTTGTGCTTCGATCTTGGTCTTGGCCCCAAGTCTTTCATCTGCGTAAGTTGGAAATGCCCCCAGTTTCTATGACAAGGTTTGCTCACAGCTTGTAAAAGGCGGATGACTAGTCTTGCTAAAGGCGTAGTTCCCACGCGGAGAACTTGATCTTCTTGCCAACACTTCGGTGTCAGATATTTTGTACTTCTTATTTATAAGGCCGTTTCAGAAACCAGATTTTTTTCATATAACAAGAAAATTTCCCTGTGGGGTCCAAAACCTGCCAAAGCCATACCTTTGATTGCCGTGATGAATGCGCCATGTGGTTGTTGGGATGTGTGTGAGCGTCGATCCTTCATCGAGGTAATCCATCTCTCTGCGTTAACCGTTGGTGGAAATAAGACTCGCACTATTGTGGTTGCTATATCGCGGCATTTGCTTAGGCTTGGGGATATGGGTGACGTTGTTGGATTGGGAGAGTCGATTGGATCGTAGTGAGTAAGGACTGGGATGTGGCCGAGAACGGAACAAAAGGTGTCATCGCTATCATCGTGAGAATCGTCGCTGTGAGGGCTAGATATGCAATTAGCTGTCCATCGTCAGGCGTGGGTCCTGCCTGGTAACCACAACACGCTGCAAATAATGCCTGTGGCTTCCAAGGGTTCCGAGCCGATCTTGGGTGACGAAAAGGATGGCGCGTAGATGCTTGGAGAATAACCGGAGATTTAGTACGCGTTCAAATAGCCCGATGCCATGACCAAGCCCATTGCCTAATGGCATGGTAGCAATTTCCGAGCCCGCATCTTTGTTATGAGCTCCGTTGTACGTTTGTGTACCCCGGATTTCCCCAGTCTGGGGTGCAAACTTTGATCTCGGAAACCCCAGATTTTGCTTTTGGGGGATAGGCACCTTGAATATGGGGTATCTCGGATTCCACTTTCCGTCATGAGCACAGACTAACACCTGATATCGTCAAGGAGCTACGAGACAGATTTAAGCTGAATGCTACCCGTCAACAGGGATCGTTTCTTTTTTTCATCCCCGTCATCTCGTTCACTTAGCTGCTTACCCTCATCATTTCATCAGCCATTCAGCATGTTTCTCAACAATCTCGAGGGCACTGCCCTCACGGCCATGATAACCTTTGCTTCAGGGGCTGGGTTTACTCTTTTTGGCTACGACCAGGGTGTTTTTGGTGCCTTGTTGGGCAATGACGATTTCATCAAGACTTTCAACGACCCTGATGCAACAATGCAAGGTCAGATCACGGCCACTTATGACCTTGGTTGCTTCTTCGGAGCAGTCTTTGCCATGTGGTGGGGCGATAAAGTCGGCCGCAGGCTCACTATTGCATGGGGATGCGCCATCTTGGTCATCGGTGCCATCATGCAGACCGCCTCATACCACGTCGCACTCATGATTGTCGGCCGATTTGTTGCCGGCATTGGAAACGGGATGAATACCGCCGCTATTCCCGTATGGCAGTCGGAGACTGTTGAAGCTCGCCACCGTGGTCGGTTCATGGTGCTGCAGCTTGCGCTCAACCAAGTTGGCAATGTCACCGCGCAGTGGCTCAACTACGGCATGTCCTTCATCCCAACCCATCCTGTGTCGTGGAGGTTTCCTCTCGCATTCCAGTGCGTCTTGGCTCTCCTAACAGTTCTGTTCCTTCCGTGGCTTCCCGACTCACCTCGATGGCTCGCGATGAAGGGCCGTAACGAGGAGGCATATACAATCCTCAAGAGACTGGGCGGCCCAAACAGACCGGAAGAGCAAACTAAACAGATGTACGACGTCATGCTCGAAAACTTGCGACATGAAGCAGAGGCACCAAAGTTCCAGCTCAAGTCTCTTTTCCACAATGACAGCCTTCAGACGACACGACGTATGCTTCTCGGCGCTGGCAGTCAGTTCATGCAGCAGTGGGGAGGCATCAACGTTATCACCTACTACTTGCCCGTGGTATTTGTCTCCCTTGGTCTCAGCCGCAACCTGTCTCTCATCCTCGGTGCCTGCAATGCCATGAACCTGATGATATCGACCTGCGTGGGAGTCCTCTATGTCGAGTCCTTTGGGAGAAAGAAGATGATGGTGTGGGGTGCAGCAGTTCAGGCTCTCTGCTTCGCCCTGGTGTCCACCGGGCTGGGTATCAACACCAAACCCTGGCAGTCAGTGGCCGTCGCATTCGTCTTTGGATACTACACCACCTTTGGCCTGTCTTGGATCGCCGTACCCTGGATGTATCCTGCCGAAATCAACACGCAGCGGATGCGCATTGCCGGAGCCGGAGTCGCGACAGCAACAAACTGGATCTGTAACTACGCTGTGGTGCTAGTGACCCCAACCGGAATTAAGGAGATTGGATGGAGGTATTACTTGGTATATGCCGTCCTCAATGCGGCCTTTGTGGTGGTTTGCCAAATCTTTTATGTGGAAACGGCCGGCTTGACGTTGGAGGAGATCGATGCGCTCTTTGAGGAAAAGTTTACGCTCGATGGCGTATCGAGTCAAGAAGGCACAGATGGCAAGGACGTCCAGGTTATGCACGTGGCGGACAACCGAGAGAAGGCTTGAGTTGCCAGATATTAGTAGCCTTTGGAGATTCGGTATCTATTGCATAGCTTTAGAAACTCCACTCTCAGTCGTTTAGTCACGGTTCTAGAGATTATGAAGTTATAGCTTACGAAGCTCGTGTATCGAATTTGAGGCTGACCAATTTCGCAATGCTGTAAGCTGATTTGACGGCCACAATTAACAGGTCAGATTCTCCGAACGTTAGCGGATTACTTGTCAAGGTTTCCTAGCCACTATATGTTCAACGGAACCAAACTAAAAATCACCATTAGCACCAACTTACCGAGGAACTTGTGTGCAACGAGAAGCATTACGTCACGCCACTAGGGTAGCAGTTAGAGTTCAAAAGGGCCGAAAGCCCTTTGACTGGGAAAAGATCGACAGGCATCTTGCTATTTCCCCGCATTCTAGACCAAGTTTTCCCCTGCCCGCATTGTCAGATGAGGGGACCATCATTTCCCGGCCCCATTAAAGTAATCTAAACGGGTGCAACGCCCGGATTAACCGGCGGGTGTTTAAAAGCCATGTTTCCGCCACGACTTTGACGTTGAAACACCACCACCGATAGATCTAGGTGTGACAAGGTCAGGATGGTTTACTTTTCTCCTCAACGGGTCGTCGGCATTGTCGCCGGTGCCCTCGCACTCGTGGACGCCAAGAGTTGGCAGGACTTCAAGCCTCAGAATCGGATCCCAAGCTCATGCCCAGACTATGTCGACTACTCGCAGAAGCCCCACGCGCCCTTTTCGTCGGGCAAACTTAAGCTTCCCTTCATGAGGCCCAAGGAAGAGTGTAGGACGTTTAAGAGCCCTGCGGTCGAGGTACGCAGTGACCGCCCTATCATTTCACAGACGATGGGCTCAGGTGACTGATTGGCCCTGCGTGTTGCAGAAAGTCATCAAAGACATCAAGGCTCGCGTCAAAGACCCTGACCTGGGACGACTCTTTGAGAACACATTTCCGTCAACACTTGATACGACGGTCAAGTACTTTGACAAAGGCGAAAACCTCGCTTTTATTGTTACTGGTGTAAGTCCGCGTCAATGTGCAAAGATGATGCTCTAACATCCAAGTGCAGGATATCACGTTCGTCTAAGCCCCGTGTGTTTTTAAGCAGACATGGTATTGATACCATTAGTGCACAATGGCTACGCGATACAGGCAATCAATTCGCCCACTTGTACAAATTGCTCCCCCAGGATAAGAACTTGAAGGCGCTCGTTAAGGCCGTCATCAACACGGAAGCGAGATACATCTCCGAGTATCCGTATTGCGGTATGTCTGAAATCCTGAACCTTTTTACTCGAGGATTAGATACTAACCATGGGAACAAGGATCTTTTCAACCGCCTCCTGAAAGCGGATTGGCGCCTACTGTAAACGTGAGGCTCCTCGCGGGGTGTGGCTTACCTGAAACATAACATCCAAGCCCTACATCCAGGTCAAGTTGCTAACGCTATCTTTTGTCAATAGGATTATGCCACTCTAGTCAATGTCAACCCGTACGTATTTACCTTGGACTATGGCCTATGGACATGATAAATTAACCATGACCGCAATCTAGCCCCGTCGATAACCAGACTGTTTTTGAGTGCAAGGTAGTCATGAAAGCCCGATCGCTTAACACAAGGCCCGACTAACATTCGTCAAGTATGAGCTAGACTCCCTCGCCGGATTTCTCAAAATTGTTCGCTCCTACTATGCTAATACCAAAGATTCCTCCTTCATTAATGAGAACTGTAAGATATACTTGAGACAACCGAAGCCTAGGCTTGACATGCAAGATGAAAGCAATTATAGTGGTGCTAACTATGCATACCTTAGTCAAATCGGCAATGGACCAGATCCTGCGGGTCATCGACGAACAGTCGCAGAGCACCTGGGCCGATGACTGGACCTATGTCAGCTACTACAACTGGACCGGCGTAGCAGGCTCTCTGTCCCCTCCAGTACCCAACGGGGGTAACGGAGAACCTAAGCTGGCCAATGGCCTCGTGGCGTGTAGTCATCGCCCGTCGGACGATCTCAGCGTGTTCAACTACGTCACTTCCGACAATGCCATGATGTCAGTTGAGCTCGACAACGTTGCCGGCGTGCTCGAAAAGGTCGGTTCCTTGAAGAGTCTCTCCCGCAAGCTGCGCAGCCACGCCAAGACAATTCGCCAGGCCGTGATGGATCACACACTCACTGCCAACGGCATCTTTGCTTATGAGACCAACGGCTACGGTGGGCAGTACATCATGGACGATGCAAACGTTCCAAGTCTCGTTTCGCTGCCGTACCTTGGATTTCTGAAGCGAGATGATGCTACGTACAAGAAGACCAAGAAGGCCTTGTTCTCCCGGGCGAACCCTTACTACGCCGTTGGCGAGACATTCAGCGGCATTGGGGGCCCTCACGTCAACGCGACGTATCCATGGCCGATGTCGCAGGTATCAGGCATCTTTGGTACGGATGACGACAAGGAGATCGCCCAACGTCTCAGGCTCATCATGGAAAACACATCTGGGCTGGGCCTGATTCACGAGAGCGTTAGTATCTACAACTCGACAGAGTTCACCAGGCCGTGGTTCGCGTGGGCAAACAGCTACTTTGCCGAGATGGTGCTCGACTTGGCTGAGAGGAAACCTGGGCTGATCTTCAAGAATAACAAGCCATATGTAATTGGCAAGTGAGCCCGAAAACTGGATAGATAGGGTCGTAGCAGTATTCTATCTAGGTAGTTTTGGGTATCTTTCTACTGCAACAAAGAACACAATAGTAGCAGTATTCAAAGCCTGACTTGTTGAGCGACTTCAGCATGATTCCTCCGCCGTGTCAAATGTGGCCAACCACACGACCTAGGTAGAGTTGAATTTATGTGATGAAGTTGCCGAGTGTGCTTAATAATCAGGCCTGGGCGAAACAGGCCTAGCGACAACATCTCGGGATCCAAATTCCGAATGGCGACCCATCGGACCTGCTATTTCCCCAGATTTTCTCTTCTCCATGCGGAGGCATTTATACATCTTCCAGGATCGTGCATACTCTTCTGAGCAACGGTTAATTTCCACGAGTCGATCCTGGGGTTGTATACAATTCCATGATGACCAAGATGCCAACCGCCGAGAAGCAGGCCACGTCGAATCGTCGTCACGTCACCTCAGCTTGTCGAGCATGCAGAGAGGCAAAGATCAAGGTGAGCAAGACAATAAACTGCCATTTTAGGGCATCTTGCTGACTTGAATGGGTAGTGCGATGGCAAAACTCCAATCTGTGGTCACTGCTTCAACAAGGATCGAGAATGTGTGTATGGCAGGGTCGACAGGAGAAAGTAAACGCACTCTGCTTCTTCAAATCTCGAATGTTTCACTCACAGTTCGCAGAATATCCGTCCGAAAGGCTGTCGAGGCCTTCACGCAACGGGTCAAGCAACTCGAATCTTTCATATCCTCCCGCAACCTCGACATACCCGCGTGTCCGGACCACTGCAGACACATCCTTGACGAGCTCATCACTGCATATGCACCGAATGAGGCATCAACTCTCTCGAAGCAAGCCCATTCCGCTCCAGACACGATCGATGGCGCACATCTTGCATCCGGAATAAACCTGACGACTCCTCCAAGCGAAGCCGCCCCAGACCCTACAAACGATCAACCCTCGACTCAACTCGACACCACAACTCTGGATCCCGGCAGAGCAATACCAGGGAGTGAGATTCACGATATGAATCTTCAGCATAGTTCCGGGGGACTTCTGCCGTTTAATTATGGGCCAATTGACGCGGACTGGGTGTGGGACGCTTCCTCAGTGCTGCAAATTGATGGCCAAGTGCCTTTCAGAGCATCCCTCCCACCATTGGGGTTGGACGAAATGTTTCCCCATCAAAACTTACAAGAGAACTCGGTGGCGGTCGAAGACGAAAGTACAGATGACGAAGAGCACTCTGAAGTCACAAACCAGTTCTCGTCTCGCTTGGGCAACCTCATCACCACTGACTCGGGAGATATGCGCTTTTACGGTGCCACGTCCAATCTAAGCCTCGTCAGCAGTGATGCAACCCCAAAAGAGTTTAATAGCGTGGTCAGGCCATGTCCTCGACAACAGTCTCGTCTAGACGCATTGGGAGTCGGCCATGTTGTAGGGGACGACCTGACCCACCACCTCATCAACCTGTACTTTGCTTGGCATGACCCTAGTCTTCACGTCGTGGACAGGGTCTCGTTCGAGCATGCTAGGGCAGAGTATCACGAGAACGGCACCGACAGCTCTCTATACTCGGAAGTGTTGATAAATGCAATGTTTGTAGCGCCTGCTTCCTGCGCAATCACTACCATGCGAGCTGACATGCTTCTAGGTGCGCTGTGGGCGCTGGTTTTGGAGCACGAAATCATCCAGACTATCCGGCCCCTCTAGCGGAGTTCTTTGCAAATCGTTCAAAGGCACTGCTGGATCTCGAGATCGACCACCCCAAGGTAGCTACAGTTCAGTCTTTGGCAATCCTCAGCACCTACGAAGCGGCACAAACACGCGATTCTCGCGGCTGGCTATTCAGTGGTGAGTGGTGTTTTATGTAGAAGAAAATAATGCCAGCCTGACCATGCATCATAGGCATGTCGATCAGACTTGCGCTCGATATGGGATTACATCTGAGCGCTGCAAGCTATGTCGACAACGGGAGCATGACCGAGCTCGAGGCACATGCTCGCAGAGTTACCTTCTGGGCCTGCTTTGTTACGGACCGGTAGGTAATCTACATGCTCTATACCTAATAAAAGGCTGACTCTGTCTCAGAATGTGGGGTCTGTATCTTGGCAGGCCTTTTGACAACAGTTTCGATGCCATCACAGTCGAGAAGCCTCATCGGAGCTTCGATCGCGACCCACAAGATTGCTGGCTTGCGTATGCTCCTGTCAAGCCGGGTCTAAGTAGTACTTCACTACCAGGTCATCAAGAGCTGGTGACTGAGAGATACATCAATCTGTACGAAATAATGGGCGTCCTGGGCCATTATTTGTAAGTTCAGACTTGTCGCTTTACGTATCAGCTAGCTTACACGAGTAGATACTTCCGAGCCGACGCTTCCAACACCGAGCTCCAAGCATTGGCCCATCAAACAAATCAACGCCTAATCGAGTGGAAATCTAGATTACCGCTACAGCTCAAGGTGGATGTTGATGCCGGACCTGACGTGTCGTATCTGCCCCATTCCCTTATGCTCCAGTAGGTCTCAATGCCTTCAAAGTTTGGAGTTCCGTCTGACAATCGATTTTCAGCATGCAATACTCATTATTTGTAATAACACTACATCGTCCGTTCGTCGCCAAGCATTACATTCAGCCTGAGCCACCGGTTGGGCCTGGGCATCTCCACGCCCGGGAAATGTGCATCAGGTCTGCGGTTGAAATTGCGAAGCTTCTGCGCATGTTTGAGAGACAGTTCTCTCTTCAGCGATCAAACGTTCAGATCGTATACATCACATTCACCGCCGCGTTAATTCTTGTGTATGCAACTCTCGCTGAAAACAACCACGAGAGTCACCGCAACTTGTCTGTACATCTCGCAACGTGCAGCCACGCGCTAGCAGAGCTTGGGAATATCTTCCCCAACGCCAATCGGACACTGGATGTTCTGCTCAAGGTCAAGAGATCGTGGCAAGCGAGGTTAGTAGCAGCCACAATGGGCTCCAAGCGCCGTGCATCGTCTACGACAACGGGATCCAGTTCAAAAAGGAGACGAGCTAGGGTATCTCTGGGTAATTGTGAGTCCTGATGGAATTTCTTGGATTATCTGTGTTACTCTGGAATCTCTACCACAACCTTGATGACCAGTGCCCCTTTGTCGTCGCTTGTCCTTGCGGCCATGGCGAAGGCATCTGGCACTGAACCGAGGCCACTGAATGTGTGGGTGACGAGTTTCCGTACGTCAGGGACATTCTTAGTCGACCCAGCTTTCCCCATTATTTCCAACGCGCGTGGATAACAGTTGGCGTATCTCCAGACGCCCACCAAATCAACCTCTCGTAGAGCAGCCGCTGAAAGGGGTAGAGTCTGGATGGGTGTGCCCATGCCAACCAGCATGACCTTGCCGCCCCCACGCGTTGCCTATCCAAGACGTCAGTAGTCGAACACATCTGGTGGTACGAGAATTACTTGCATAAATGGCAGTTCTCACGCACGACTCAACTCCACTGCATTCGAAAGTCCGATGGAACTTGCCGGCAGGGTTTTGGGCTACCAGGTGAGCGGCATCGTCCTTGGCTACCTGCAGCGCCTCTTCGAGGCTTTGTGGCTTCTTGGGCTGTATAAGCATGGTCGCATCGGCAAACCCGTTGTCTTTTGCAAACCGCAGTCGGTTCTCGGCGATGTCAGCCATGACAACAAAATTGTATCCCTCAGCTTTGGCGACAGCTGCGCAGAGCAGGCCAACTGCACCGGCTCCGATGACCAGGCAAGTTGAAGCTTTAGTCGCGGCTGCTTTGCGAACGGAATGAATAGCGACGGCTAGAGGCTCCAGCAAGGCACCCTGGGCATAAGTGATTGCATCGGGTAGTCTGAAACCAAATTAGAAGGAACATCCATAGCGCGAGAGTTGAAAGTATTCACGTACTTGTGCACCCATTTCGCCGGGTGATTAACACGCTCCTGAAGCGTCCCCTGGAAATGGGGAAATGCCGTGGCACTGCTGCGGAAGCGCATCTTTTCGCACACGTTGTAGGCCCCCCGAAGACATTCTTCACACTGGTCACACGGCACCCCGACTTCCAGCGCTACCCTGTCACCGACCTGGAGACCATATTCGCTCGTGGCCTCGTCTCCTACAGCCACAATAATGCCTGCGCTTTCGTGTCCCTGTGAGAGAGGCTCCTTGATCTGGATGTCGCCGTTTCGAAAATGGGTAAAGTAGTGCAAATCTGAGCCGCAGAGTGCCGTGGCTCTCATGGCCACCTGGACCTCGTCTGAGCCAGGGGCATTGATCGATCGGGAGATCTGTAGCGAATTGTATAAGCAAAAGGAATTATACGTCTCATGCTCAAGTCATTTTATTATACGTACTAGTCTCAAATCTTTTGGTCCAAACAAGACTTGGGCTTCGATCTGCTGAGGTAGTGCAGCTGGCATGTTGCGCGGTTCGCTCGACGGCCTGCTGTAATGTTGATCGGATGGTACTTTCTAGGTATCCAAGCACTTAGTCGATTGCTTTCCATGGTTACGGAGTGATGGAAGTATTTATAAGGAGGCCTTCATCTCCGAGAACTAGATTACCGATTGCCAAAAACCACCCAGCGACGGAATTCTGGTCAGCGATTCGCCGTCGGGTTTGGGTTTCCGAAGCGCCTCTAGCAAAGCCACCTTGTAGCATTGTTGAGTCGCATTATCACTAAGATTGTGAGAGGGTAAGGATAAACAAGAGAAGTCTATAACTTAGCTTTTGTTGTCAGATTGATGGATCAAGTCCCAATAGAGCTTGCAATTCGCGCGTCCAAAGTTGTCAGATGCAAACGCGTGCTCACCTAGAGCATCCTACAACATTGCTGTTATGGCTCCACCCAACAGTGGCAGAATAGTCAGCACTACAAAAGATTCTTACATCTATCTTATGGTTCGTTACTGGGAGGGTGCTTTGGACATGGGAAAACTTGGCGACTGGTGTTCTAGCAAACAGATCTTGTCATCGGCTGTGGTAGCCATCTCAAGTGTGACATCGATAGGATGAAAAACATCAGCGCAACCGGTTACGAGGTAGCTCGGTACCGGTTTCTAAGCAGAGAGATATATTCACCGGATGTCATATGATATACAGACACCATATGACCAAAAAAGGAGGCAAAAGAAATGCCTCAAAGAGGCCGCTGGGGTGAACCGGGATCGAACCGGTGACCTTCAGATATTAGGATTGAAGTTTGACTTCAGTCTGACGCGCTCCCAACTACGCCACCGCCCCAGGGGTGCTTGGGTTCCAGTGACGGCGAGATGCGCGCTATCCGCTCACCTCCGAGGTCGTAGAACAGACCACGAAGGCGAGTAGTGATTGGAATAGCATAAAGGATGAGAGTTGCAAATTCGTATATCGGCTCGAAGTACCTAATCCCAGGAGAGCCTCGTCGGAGGACGGCGAAGACCGAAGAAGTTGGAATGTAAAGAGCGATTTTGCATTCCAGAGGGAGGTACGAAATGCAGCTTTAAGGCTATTAAAAGCTACTTTAATGGATTTCGCAAGGAACATACCAGGTATATAAAGGAGGGCATTTCTCAAGGGGGTAGGACACGCATCAGCACTGTCACATCTGACCTACATACACGAAGCCTCCTTCCTGACCTCTTCACCCTCTTTATCGTCGAAGTGCCCTGATACACCTGTATTTCTCCCCAGAACAATATCATTTGGCATGCGTTGTATTTATATCTATACACGTTGTTTACGTCTACCAGCTGAGAGCCTAAGCACCTATCTCCTTCGCTGACGCAAGAACACACTGCTTTCTCTCAGGATCTGGGGGCACTGCTTGTCCCTTCTTCTCGTTATATCGATCCTCGATTTCCTCAAGACTATAACCTTTCGTCTCGCCCATAAAGATACATACCATGACAGTGCAGAACAGACTGCAAAACGCAAACAAATAATACGCGCCAAAGGTCGACTTTGAAATGAGAACAGGCGTAATAAGTGCCACGATGTAGTTGGCCAGCTATTTCACATAATTAGCACGACTGATGCTAGTTAATCAGATTGCTGAACATACCCAGTTCGAACATTGCGCAAGGCTTGAAGCGCTGTTCCTAGTCTTCCGAGGCATACTCTCCACAACCCAGGTTCGGAATCCAATCGCCCAGGTGAAGCTGAACGCAATAGCAAACAGGTAGATGCAAACAATCACCACCCATCTGCCGGCACCATGGCTCCCATGGACCTGTCCCCCTGCGTACAGTGATCCTATGATCAGCATCAGGGACGTGATGAGCACGCCCCCAACGATACCCGAGGTCCGCCGTCCCCATCGATCCGCAAAGATCGTCGCAGGGATTGTCGCCAGCAAAATGACAATGGCTGACACCCCAGAAGCGAGGAAGGATGCCTTTTCCCCACTGAGACCAGCCTGGGTGAATACAGTCGGGGCATAGTAAAGAACTGCGTCGATTCCACTGAATTGTTGAAGACCCATGATGAAGCAAGCAAAGGCAGTCCTCCCTCGGTAGGGCGCTGAAAAGGCGCACCTGAACTCCCTGAAGGTCTTACGCAGGCTCTGCCAGACGGAAAGAACGATTTCTCCATCGTCGAGGGATTCGGATGCCTGCGCAAGAAGCTGTTTTGTCTCCACTTCCCCAAGGCCAAGTCTTCGGGCGACTTGCTGGGCTTCGTCAACCCTCCCCTTGGTCAACAACCATCGAGGAGAAGGAGGGACAAAAAAACAGATGGTCGATAAGGAAAGGCCCAGGAATGCAACAATAGCAAGAGGCAAGCGCCAAGTAAGAGAAGTGTTCCCCAGTCTCGACGTGCCGTAGCATGTAAAGTAACCTGTCACAAGACCCGAAACAATCAAAAATTGAGGCAAAGCAGTCATTATGCCTCTCACGCGAGAAGGTGATATTTCAGACACTTGGACATAGATGTTGCTCAGAAACAGGCCCTCCCCTACGCCCTTGACGAGCCTACCAAGAATAAAGACGCCAAGACGGGGAGAGCCACATTCAATGGCGGCTCCGAGGCCGAATATGATGGAGCCGAGTGCGATAAGCTTGATATGCCCAAAGCGGTTGGCGAGAGCACCGGCAATGAGAGCCGTCAGAGCTCCGGGGATGAGGATAGTTGAGACAATGACGCCGTGGATAGTTGGTGAGAAGTCACCGAGCGTCTCTTTGAACGAAGGCATGGTCGTGATAGGACCAATGCTCCCGGTGTCCATACTGGGTAGAGAAAGTTAGGTACCATCTTGGATCGCAGATAAGGAACTTACCCGAAGAGAAAGGCAACACATGATGTTGCAACTCCAGCAGTTGCGTACAGAGGCACTCCCATTTTCGACAATTTTCAGAGTGATTCTCAACACTTTGCCTTGCGAGAAGAAAGTCTCTACCTCTACTCTCTACTCATTTTTCTACATACTCTCAACACCGCTTGCGCAATCTTTTGTGTCTGTGTGATCAAATATTTAATGTGGAAACAACCATCGCTAGCGCTTCGGGTTGCCTTTTATGGGCTACTGATAAGGTCTCGATGGGGACTATGGGTCTTTTTTTTTTTGCGAGTTCCCACACCTCCTTCTCGGGTGTGACTTTGTATGCATGATTAGGGCTCGGCCAGAGAGAAGAGGAATGGGAGTTGTTTTCCCTAAATTAATAATCGATAACGAGAGTCATTGATAAGACACGTGGGCCAGTTAAGTTGGACACTCGTCGGTTTACGCAAACTACTTGCATTATCTGGAAGCTTTCTGTGGCTTCATTCGCTATACGATAAAGCCTCTAAACAGGAGGTGCTGGATTTACTTGATTATGACAAGACTATGGAGGAGCCGTCAAACGTTAACACACAAGAAATTCTGCAAAACAGGCAAGTGAATTAAGCACCTTTTTTTTTTCAAATTCTGGCTTTCGCTGAGTACAGAATTCATGGAAAATTCAACCGTGCTAAAAGTTGAGTCTTTCTCGTTCGAAGAGTTCTGCACCACCTACATAATGGCCGAGCCCTGGTGGCGGGCGTTCTAGTTGAGTCGCAATCGAGAACCATTGGAACATTTCAGCACGAAAGAATTTCAAGAAGTTAGTGAAGTTGAAGTGACCGAATCTACTTATTCATTCTCCAGGTTGTGGGTAAGTGCAGTCGGAGAGGATATGTTGTGAGAATAACTAAGTTCTCAGGCATTGGTCGATAAAGTGAATTTCGTGTGCTCCAAAGGATTCTTCAGATCTAAGATTATAGGAACAGACGAGCAGTAAAATATCTGTTTGTGAAGGTCTGGTAATAGGCCTAGGTGACATGTCAACGCAACAGCAAGTTGAAATGAGTTTTAAAACAAACTTTGGCTGATCATACTGCTTGGGTCCTAAGTCATAGAGATTCACGACTTTAATTTTCTGAAAGCCATGAACTTCGGCACTAGCATAAGCATCTTGCTCATAGGGGGATAACTGGTATAAGCAATTCATGTGCTATCGTTTTGTGATGATACAGTCGTGAATCCATTTATAGACCCTACCCTGTAGGTGCTGACCAATAAGGTTTTGTGCTGAGGTAGACGAACTCTGGAAAATGGCAATTACCAGATCAGCGGCTTTACTGTCGGGTAGCACCCCTGGTCTTCCCTACCCCTGGATGTTTTACTCAGCTGAAACTGGTTGATATTAGGCAAAATCCAAGATATTGGGATCATCAATGCCCTGAAGAAACGAACGCAAGGTCATCTGCGAACATTCAGGGGGCCTGCTCAAGAGCAAGTTGCTCGTGATGTGCGCGGGCTTTGGAGGCATCGAAACACATCCGTCAACTTTGATCTTTATGCATCTAGGCTTGCCAAATTTCTTCTCATTCATGACGTTTTGTCATGTGGTTTCATATCCGTTATGTCTCTGTACGCTATGGTATAACTCATTGCTTCTCCCGAATCATACTTGCTAAAAACACATCCCAACCTGCCCATACCCAATGGCTCTTAAATCTGGAGCTTGGTCAGAAGCTTACCCTGGTTTCCACCGCTGAACAGTCGCATCCACACCTCAGGCTGCTCCTCAATGGGCGCCTCCACCACCGTCTCCGAGTGCTGCAGCTTGATCTTGCCGGTTGCCGCAGCACCAATAAGCTCGCCCAAAATGGCGGGCACCTTGTCCATATAATCCAACATGATGAAGCCGCGGATGGTGATTCTCATGGAAATAAGCTCAAACCAGTTCTTGAGAGCCATGGGCTCGTCTGAGTTGTAGCTGCTCACAGCACCACAGACAGCGATGGTGCCGTGCTTCTTGACACGCGTCAACATGGCGTCTAGAACATGTCCACCGACGTTGTCAAAGTACACGTCGACCTCATCAGGGGTGGCAGCCTTGAGGTCTGCCTCAAAGGTCGGGCTCTTGTAGTTGATGCACTCGTGGGCACCGAGCTCCTCCTTGACCCAGGCGCACTTCTCATCTGAGCCAGCAATGCCGATGACACGCTTAGCGCCGAGGAGCTTCACGGCAATCTGGATGGCCATGGACCCTGTGGCTCCAGCGGCGGCGGAGATGACGATCGTATGCTCCGGCTTCGCTTCCCCGGCGATGTACAGGCCCGTGTAAGCGGCTATGCCAGAGGCGCCAAAGGCACCCAGGAAGTGTGTGAGAGGCAGATCGCCGGGCAGGGGGGACAGACCCTGCGAGTTGGCAGCATCCAGGACAACGTACTCGCTCCATGTGCCCAGGTGGAAGTCCATGACCAGGTCTCCCGCCTTGAACTTGTCAGAGGCCGACTCGACGACCTCGGCGATGATGCCGGATCGCATGGGCGAGCCGACAGGCACCGTGGGCACGTAGAAGCGCTCAGGCGCCACGGTGCTCTGGATAAAGTTGCGCAGGCCAGTGTCGTTGGAGAAGTACTGGACTTTGCAGAGGATCTGGCCATCCTGCAGCGGGGGGAGGGTGATGGTCTGCAGCTTGAAGGTTGCATCAGGCCCAGAAAGGACGGGAGCCCCTGTAGGCTTAGAGGCGAGGACCCATTGTTTGGTGGTGTATGTCTTCGAAGATGCCATTTTGGGCTTTTGGTTTCTTTTTTGGTTTCCGGAGTTGAAGCGATGGTGGATATGGTTCTTTGGCCAGAATTGCTTGTTTTCCGTTGGTGTAGGTAACTTTATAACAGGAGACGCAGGATGCAAGCCATGGCTGCGTAGCAATTTGGCGGAGCAGCAACGGTCACCTCGACTAACCATTCTCGTCGAGTCCGCCCGTTGGCCTGTGCTAATCCTCGTGCATGGCATGATGGGGCTCCATTTCCAATCTTGCCACGGCGATGGTTTCGTCAGTCCAGGTTGGGCTTGTAGCTCGCAGCTTTGGGGCAGAGGAGACTAGGCTAGCAGGGATGCATCCCTGGGGAGGCGGTTCATGCATGGGACCTGTTCGGTGCCAACCGGACAGGAAGGGCAAGAAAAACCGATTGCGCGGTAATGACGGACCAACAGCAGACAGGGTTTGGGTGTGAAGGATTGACGGTGATTGTTTCGCTTGCGAAGGTAATGTTTCTTTAAGCTCAAACTCTATCGAATAACCCCCGAACCGACACTTGAGCCTCATAAACCGTCCAAAGTTAATCCTCGCGATCACCAAAAACTAATATTCGCTACCGCCTGCTAAGAGGCAGCTAGAGACGCCGGCTGAGGCTCCCGGGGCCCTGGGCTCCGTGGGTGCATCGGCCGCATGAACCGTTGTCGTGCAAGATCTGCGCCGCCAGGGGAGCCGAAACATGGCCAGTTTTGATTTGGAGACGAGAAACATTTCATCTCTTCGGACGACTTTCCCCGTAGTGCGACCGGCCTTCAGCCTCGGCTGAGATGGATCTTGGCCCCAAGTGGACCGCGGAACCGCACTATGGGAGAGGCCATCTGGTGCCAAGCGGAACGGCCCCTCGGAAGCCGTTGTGCGCGGCCCGTTCCCAGCAGCAATTTCCCAGGGCGACGCTTTCAGTCGTTGAAGAAACCGTTAAGCCATCTCCCGTAAACCTTAGTTGTCTAGCGGCTGCGGCGGTTGAGTTGACAACCGGGCTGATCTGACATCGCGCTCCATTACTGCCTGTCAAACGGCGATCCACCGAGTAATAACGTAGTATTGGCCCGGCATTTTTACGGCCTGTCCATCCAGCCACTTGGGAACGGCCGCCAGGGAACATCCTTTCCCCAGTCATTGCAGCGTCGCTCCCGCAGTGGGTAACGGCATCGACAGGCCGTTTCACGACTCCGTAAGCGGACATCTTGGCTCGCCACTGTAGAGCCATGAACCATGGAAGCCAAGAAAGAACAAGAAAAAAAGAAAAAATTCTGATGGGGGCTTCTTCGGTGCTAATGCAAGGGACGTTTCCGTCCCAATACCGAGGGCATTGCCGTCGAGGCAGCCCCAAGTCCTGCGGCATCTTACGACGCACCACCGATCGGCGAACCTCGCCTTGCTGCGGCAATCATATAAGGAACAGGGCGGACCTTTTCGGGGGGTGCAGCTGCCCGCGTGTGATACTTGAATGATTTTGAGTGGACGCTGTCTCCTCGCTCAGACACCATGGCGACAACAGAAGCTGATATCCCGACGACGCCTCAGATCTACCTCCCGATCCTGGACTACGTGCGAGCCGAGCTCATCATCAACTGCATCATCGTCTTCATCGTCCTCTGTGTTGTGACTCTGCGAGTCATTGGACGTTTCTTGGGACCTGGGATCGGCTGGGACGATGCCTTTGTCATTTTCGCTACGGTTTGTGCTGCCTTGTGGGTAGTTGTAGGGTGTTTTGCTGACCAAGTCTCAGCCTTTGGGCGTAGCAATGTTGTGCTGTCAAGGTGCTTGTAAGTATTGCAACATTGGGGAAGAAGAGGTTCGAGACTAATGCTTCGTAGTTGCGCCTGTGGGAAATGGATACAATTTGGCCAAACACCCCGAACGTGAGTATACCTCATTCAATGTTCGAGCACCGAGATCTTCCGGGTTGCTTGTCTTTCGTTCTCGATGTTCCGCATGAAGGCATCACTGACATGAGTGGGCCTAAAGTCGCCGCCAACATTCCGTTCATCCTCAAGGTACGAACAAAGCTGGACGGCATATAACCCAACGCTTGTTACATCTGACTAACACACCAACCAGTTGACATTTGCCATGCAAATCGTCTACGTCACCCTTCTCGCGGCCGTCAAGACTAGTATGCTGTGCTTCTTCATCCGAGTCTTCCCCACACCCTTTATGCAGAAGGCATCCAAGGCGGCTCTGGTCTTCATCGGCATGTGGTGGCTAGCATACCTCGGCTCCTGCATCTTCCTCTGCAACCCTGTCTCTGCGCAATGGACTGGCCTAGGGAAATGTGGTGCCTACATTCCCATGATCCAATCCTTGATTGCGACCAACGCTATTGGTGACTTGATCATCATGGCTATGCCCATGCACAGCATCTGGAACCTGCACACCCGCCGGGCTGAGAAGATTGGCATCACATCTTGTTTTGCCTTGGGTTTGGCGTAAGCCTCGATTTATCTTTGGCTTTTGGTTCTATGTGCTGACTTGATTCACAGCTGCGTCGTGTGCGCCATCTTTCGACTCATCTACATCTCGACCGTCGATCTTAACAGCAACGTCACCGGTACCATGCCCACCACGATCTTCCTCTTCATCCTCGAGCCGAACCTCGCCATCCTGTGCGTCAGCATTCCCATGCTCCGACCCTTTTACGCCAAGTACAAGAAGCGAATGGGCGGATCGCGACTAGACGATTACTCGGACGAGCGCAGCGGAGCGTACCGCGACCAGAGCCGGTCAGGCCCGGCAAGCAAGCTTGGATCCAACATTCGAGCCGAGAATTTGTCAACATGGGAGATGCAAGATTATCGGCCGGCGGAAGGCGTTCAGCAAACTTACGTCACAGGCCATGGCGATGAGACTAGCTCGGAGAAGAACTTGACTGCCGCTTCTTCGCATGGACGAAGTGATGAGATCAAGATTGAGACCAAATGGACTGTGACGCACCACTAGGTTTGGGAGCTCACAACGTACCATGGGGGCGATTCGCGGTTCAAGTATATTAACATGTAGTTTAATATGTTGTTACGCAAAGAATCTTCAGATTAATCCTTTGAGGCTGCCTGCGAAAAGCGGTCTAATGACATGGCGTACCTGCCAGCTCGAAGAATTAACGAAGGCTGTGCATGGGCTTGATGAGAGCCAACACTCGATCCCCTAACAAGTGGATGCCTCAATCTGATGACATTTGCAAAGTGGAAAGGACTGTCTGAAATCATTGCACAGCGGACGTAAGAGAGGTTATATCGATCACGGATTTCATCTGAATGTCTCAATTTTCTTCGTCAACCCCAAGGTTTGACCAAGTTAAGCTACGCCTTGCCTCACTTTTGTGGGTTGATCACAACACTTGCACCCTTGAGTCCCTTTGCTGCCGCTGCTATAGTGACCGAACCCTTGGCCCCAGGCAAAAACCGCACAATAGCCAGAGCCATACCATTGAACGCCTCCCTCTCCGGAGAGTGAAAAGCGACAAAATCAGCAGCGTTACCATTATCAGTCGCGACGATCTCTCCAGGGCCGGATAGCGAGAAAGTGATCGGCGTGTTTTCTCTGGGTGCCAGGTTCCCCTGGCTGTCAACGACTTTTAGAGTAACAAAAGCCAAGTCTTCCCCGTCGGCTTGAATAGATGTACGATCCGCGCTGAGTTTCAAGTTTGATGCCTCTCCTGCTGTCTTGACAGTGTTCTTGGCCCATTCTTTGCCGTCTTTGTATGTGACCACCCGCAGCTCGCCGGGCTCGTAGACGACATCGTCCCACCTGAATCGATACTCGTACTGCTCCCTTGTCTGGCGGCCCTGGGACTCCCCGTTGAGGAAAAGCTCCGCCTCGTCGGCTTGGGAAAAGACATGGACCGGGGTAACCTGGCCCTTGCGCTCCGGCCACGTCCAATGGGGGAGAATGTGAGCAAACCGTAGGTCAGGTCGCCAGCGAGACTGGTACAGCCAATAACGATCCTTCTTGAAACCAGCTAGATCGATCATGCCAAAGTAGGAACTCCTTGCAGTGTAGTACGGTGTGGGCTCGCCGAGGTAATCAAAACCACTCCATACAAACTCACCAGCCACATACGGGGCTTTGTCTTGTTCTTTGAATACTTTGTCCGGAGAAGAACCAAAAGGTGCCGAGTACAGTTCGTAGGAGCTGACCTGCATTAGAGTTGAGTTGCCACCAGATGTGTCATTTACGGGCGCGCTGGTGTAGTTTGTCACGGGAAAGTAGTAGACGCCTCGTGAACTAACACTAGCCGATGTCTCAGACCCGAGGATCATGTTGTTGGGGAATGCTTCGTGAAAGTCGGGGTAAATCGGATGGGTCTTGATGCCCTCGAGATTGGAGTATGCCTCCGTGTCGCGAATTCCGGATCCTTGATAATTAATACTTTTTATGTCAAGCACTTTTGCGAAGGGCATGTTGGGTTTGGCATAATTCATGGAAGCCGTGGTTGGTCTGGTCGGATCTTCTTCGCGGACGATTTCGTGGAGCATTTTTGATACTTGAGCCCCTTCCTCATCCGTATATTGCTCTCCGACCTCGTTGCCGTAGCTCCACACAATAATGGAAGGATGGTTCCGATCACGCCTCAGGAAAGCACGTAGGTCGGGCTCATGCCACTCGGAGAAGAGGAGATGAAACCCAGCGCTTGTCTTTTTGCGGTACCAAGCATCAAAGATCTCGTCGATGATCAAGAAGCCCATCTTGTCAGCGAGATGCAGCAACTCGGTCGCAGGGGGGTTATGAGCCATTCTGATGGCGTTGCATCCCATTTCCTGGAGTATCTCGAGCTGACGCGTAGCCGCTCGCACGTTGAAGGCCATTCCAAGAGCGCCGAGGTCAGAGTGCTGGTTGACGCCTTGAAGTGGGACGTGCTCTCCATTTACTAGGAGGCCTTTTTCGCCGTCATGGACCAGTGATCGGATGCCGAATTGAGTTTCATAGGTATCAACAACCTGGCCGTCGACTTTGAGACTGGTGATGGCAAGATACAGGTTGGGCACCTGGTTGGGTGGTGGACCCCAAAGGCGGGGATTTTGAAGAGTGACGGACCCATTGACGCTGGATTTGCCTGCTGATGAGATCTTGACGCTCTTTTTGGGAAATTTTGCGACTCTTTGTCCGCGTTCAGAAGTCTCTTGGTCCAGACTATAGATATCCGTGTATACCTCAACGGTACGGCTTTTCTTTCCGTCGTTCTGAACTTGGACAGAAATATCGACAGTTGCTGCTTTATCCGAGACATCTCTAGTTGTGATGTATGTGCCTGATGGAGATACATGAGTGGGCTCGACAAACGTGAGCGACACAGATCGATAGAGACCTGCCCCAGGATACCATCGTGACGAGTCTGGGGCGTTGTCTAATCGGATGGCCAGCTGGTTCTCCCCGTCGTATCGAATAAAAGGCGTAAGATCTAGGTTGAACGAGTTGTAACCATACGGCCAGCCGCCAACCAGATGCCCATTGAGCCAAACCATGGCATAAGCCATTGCACCCCCGACGTTGAGAAGCACAGTCTTGCTCTTCTTGTCCTTTGAGATGGTGAATTGCCGACGGTACCAGCCAACGCCGTGGACAGGTAGGCGACCCATGCCTCCCCCGATGATGGGGTCTTCCTCCGTGTAAAACGGGCCTTTGATAGCCCAATCATGAGGCAAGTCGACCTTTTCCCAATCTTGATCGTCGAATGAGCTTTTGACATAATCAATGTCCACTTCCGGCTCGTCATCTGGGCGAGAGTGTCGGTCCTTTGGGTCTTTGATAAACTCATTACCAGACGGAAGAATCCAAGGCTTGAGTTCAATGGCATCTGTCTGGTTCAGAGAAAAGTCATAGACGATTCCGTCGGGGTTTGAGACCGATCGCCAGAAACGCCAGCCTTTGTTAAGGTTGACTTGTTCCCGGCCACCTCGTCCCTGAAGGTCCGAGCTTGTCGGACTTGCAACGGACAAGGTCAAAAGACCCAGAATGGCTTGATGAGCTCGCATTCTAGAATGAGCACGATTGGACAACAAGAGACATAAAAAAACTCGGTCACTAATCACGCTATCGTTGGAATCCGGGGTCAGAGGCCTTGCATTTATAGCTCAAATGACGTCGCGACTATGAACTGCCGACAAACTCTCGTGTCCATATCGCCCACTTAACCCGCGGCTATAAAACGTGCAATTTCACGTTTTAAGTTACATCGACAGTTATAGTGATCATGATCAGCATATGAGATGGGGTAAACTGTCGGAAAATTAGGCTCCGTCCTCTCTTTGTATGGGCATCTTGCAGACATGGACATTAGCCTGAATTCAGGCGGGGAACCATGTCGACTAGACCACGCATGACCTTGTCGTCTGTCCGGGGCAAAGAGTTTAAGTTTGACGCCAAGTCGACACACCAATTTGTATGGTCGATCAGCGCGTGGTGCTGTGTGATCGCGCCCGCCAGATCTGCTCAGCTTCAACGACCGCCTCATCTTCTGTTGTAGGAACGTGCTGGACGCGCATCTTCTGAAGCACCCTGGCTGCCTCGGCGGCATATTCGCACTTCATCCTGATTTGACGACCGTACTTGTAGAACAGGAAGGGAAATGGAACACAGGCGAGGGCTAAAAAGGCCGGAATAGAGCTGGCCCACTTGTTCCCGAGGTTCTCGTACATCTGCTTCGTGAATAAAGGAAAGGCGGCACCGAATAGGGACCGAAGCACTGAATTGGCCGCGAGGATAGAAGCAGCAAAGATGACGTCTGCCAATGACATAGTGAGCATGAGAGGGGATGTCTGAACGACGTGGAATACTCACAGGCATCGATAAGGTAGTTTAAAAGCGACATGAAAACTAGGACAAGGCCAATGGCAAAGAAGACGGTTCCGACAATCGGAACAGCCCAATGAACGGATGGGTCGGTTGTCCAAGCGAACCAAAAAAGACCGATAGGAAGCAGAATGGAGCCAACTATAGCCGGGGGCAGTCTGTCCTCTGGCTCAACCAGGTCTCCCTTGCTAGCTACCAAACGCGTGTAACGCCTGTTGTCTAGGACAGAGCCCAAAGTAGCCAGTGTCACGCCGACTGCTATCCCGATGAAGGCGAGTCCGCCGAAGCCTGGGCTCCATCCTCGCCCGGCTTGGAAAACGATGGGAAAGGCTGCAAAGCACAAGTATAACGTCCCGTAGATGATCGAGATGTATATCGAAGTTAGAAAGACAATGGGCTCCTTGAATAGTAGGACCCACGGCCGAGTAAGTGCAACTTTGAGTTGATGGCTAAGCGATTTTGGCGCTTCGCCGGCCTCGAGGATTGAGATATACACTTTGCCCGTTGCTTTGGAGAGCATCTTGGCACGGCGACGGAGAAGAAAGGGGGCATAGGTTTCAGGAACCAGCAAAGCGCCCATGATCAATAGAACACCGGTAAAGATGGCCATGACGCCATGAAGCCACCGCCAACCCTCCGTCTGCCCAAGAAAGCCGCCCACTATGGGCCCTGGAACACTAATCAGCAGGCGATAGTTTATCAATAAGAAGTCACCTTACCAATGGCTGGTCCCAAGAAAGGAGCCATAGCGTATAAACTCGTAGCAAGTCCACGCTCAGACCGGTTAAACATATCAGCAATGACGCCTCCAGCGTTGGTAAGAGGCGAGGAACCAAAAGCACCGGCGAAGAAGCGAAGGACGAGTAATGCAGTCAAGGTCTGCGCACAGGCAGCCCCGACGTTGAAGGCTACCAGGGCCGTATAACTGACCAGAAAGATGGTCTGCCTTCCGTAAAGCTCAGATAGAGGAGCCCAGAGGAGCGGTCCGACTGCAAAGCCTAGGACGTACAGCGACACACCCAGAGTCGCAACCTCCTGGGACGCGCCAAAGGCGCCAATAATCTCACGTATGCCGCCGGAATATGCTGAGCTAGCAAATGTCACGGCTAAGGTCGCTATGGCTTGGACGATGGTGATCATCCACTTTCTCCAAACTGAAAAGGTCATGGCGTCTTGGGGGTCGTTTGGCAGAAACTCAACGAGGAATGGAGCCGCAGCTGTTCCTTCTCCTGCGTAGTTGTAATCGGCAATCTTCTCTTTGTCGATCCGGGCAGGGATAAATGTTCCAGCCCATTGAGAAGGCTTGAGATCTGCTATCGGTTGTATTTCTGGGCCAGCTTCGGCGACGGTCGTTGAAGACGCCGATGAGGTTGGGAGAGAAGGCATGGTTTCTGTTTTTACAGACATTGATTGATGATTAGGCGGATAAAACAGTCACAATGATGGGATTCAATCACTTTATAAGAGAAAACACATCTTTTGACGTGTGAAAGTTGTGGTTTCGCTTTTCAGGGTCGGGGCGGTTTCCTGTAAAGCCGCGGGAATATCTGTCGGGGTTTAGCATCTACGCTGTTGGTTGTACGACATCAGATCACATTCACGGGCATTGATTAGTTGTGTTCTCTCCAGATTATCTGATTGATAATCGAGGATCTCAGGGTGCCATGGACATATTCTCCGACTTTTGGTTACCACTCTTCGTCCATTTGGCCGGTTAGGCCGGGTCGCTACCGTTCCCGATGCTTTGGCTCGTGCGGCACCTGGGATGACCCAACCATTTTCATGTCGAATCTAACTCTAGGATTGGCATAAATAAGGTATACTTTAGGCGATAGCTGCTCAGTAATGAATGGATGAGTGCGAGCGCTCTGCTCTGTTTACTTTCCCAGCAGGATGGATTTCCCACAGTCATCAATAGGATAAAAGCCCCACTCGGGTTCAGAGCAGTAAGCGAGCCAACGAGGCATAAAATTGGGTCCAGATTGCATCAGATGGATCTGTCGGGATTTCGGCGTTATGTAACTCCCCATCCTAAAAGGCCGAAAAGCCGAAAATGTGGTAAAGCCAACCCCTTACCCATGACGAGTCCAGGTTCGACTTTCCGACCGAGCCAAGCCACAAAGCCTCTCAAATAGATCTCTTGTCCTCTTTTTCCGATGGACGCGGTTGACGGAACAGCTTCCTCTGTACAGCTTGGCACCGATGGGCCCAACCACCGAGCGAAGCCCAGCAAGGCTTGCGTGCCTTGTCGCGAACGCAAGGTAAAATGCGACGCGCCTGTCATTGGACTACCGTGTAGCAGCTGCGTGAGTAGGCAATGTTCCGAGAAATGCGTCTTATCGACCCGGAAGCGCCGGAGAAGGTGAGTCAACGCCCAAGTTCAATCGCGCAATGCTTACCTGGTACCATGGTAGAACTGTGCGTGCTCTTCCCACTCCGAAGGAGCCTCCAAGATCAAGCCGCAACGGTGTGCCGGTAGGTGAATGATGGCAGTTGTTTGGGTTCCAGAGCTGCGACTGTTTTCTACTTTTTACTGTGTTTCACCGAACCTGACTGCCATTCCCGAACAGGCCGGAGCCTGTACTCCAGATCAAACCACTGCCAGTAGCCATTCTGCGCGTCCAGATGAGCCAATCGTCGTGCATGCACGGAGTTATCGTCAATGCCAAGATAGCCCTGCTTCTCTGGACTCTCGGCGTCCGCATCAACCTCAGGCCGACCTTCAGTACCTCGACATCTTGCAAGATGCCTTGAACACGCCGTCTAGTCAACAACATGGTGCCCCCACCAGCACTCCCTTCAGTGTGATGCACGAGGATGGCCTTGCTTTCCGCAACCAGCATTGGAACAAGCCGCCACAGCTAGATGACATTGACAACGAGTTCCTTGCCAAGAAGGGAGTCTTTGACTTGCCTCCTCAGCACTACCTGTGAGTCAAGCTCGGCAGATCTGACAGGCCCACTCTATTAATACCATATGGCGGTCCCACAGAGATTCCCTCCTGAAGGCATACTTTGACTACATTTATCCATTTGGTCCGGTCATCGAAAGGGTAGACTTTGCCCAAAACTATCGATCAGGTAAATGCTCGCTGCTCCTGTTACATGCAATGTCGGCAGCCGCATCACTCTTTGTTTCGGACGAGATAATTTCTGGCTGTGGATATCGAGACCGAGCGGCTGCTCAAGCCTCCTTCTTCATGAAGGCAAAGTTGCTCCATAGTTTCCACTGTGAGAGTGATCCTCTCACTATGTTACAAGCGTCCGTTATACTGAGCATAGTCATTCTCGACCACCCAACCGACCGGGATTATCAATATTGGTTTTACAATTGCATCCGTCTTGCCATGAAACTAGACATACATAATATGTAGGTTCTACTGCATTATCTCACAGAATGAACAGCTAATAAAAGGAACAGTTGTTCTCGAGACGACGAATCGTGTTCATCTCTCAAGCTTTTTAGAAGGATTTGGTGGGTTCTGTGGGTATGTATCAAATCGCCCTTCGCCTTTTTTCTCTTCGCTTACATATTCAATGCCAAGGACCGAGATGTCTTGCATTCGTTTTTGAACAGAAAGAATATGCGGCTTCTTAGTAGCACGCCACTCGTTAGGCCCATCACCGAGGATGACTGGGAAGACGAGGACATTCCAGAGGGATTTCAGTTTTTGTCACCAATACCACGCCGACAGAAAATTTCCTTCATTGCACACTGCGAAGCAGCGCAAATCTGTCGGTACACTGCTGTCAAACTAGATTAGGTGTCTTGGACTGACATTGGTGGTAGTTGGACGCTGCCTGTCAGCTCTCGCAGATGAGCAACTCCAAGATCCACGGCAGTTGATATGTCCCCTGGATGCATGGCGCTTGGCTCTGACTGACAAGATGGGCACTCGTGATCCCTCTTACGGAGGTGATATCTACTTTTATGAGGCGCTTGCCATGAGCTATCGCTTTGAATCAATCGCGTGCCGCCGCCTTCGACGACGGCGATGGCATGGCGATGAAGACCGAGATGCCAGCTGGAGTGAGTGGACGAAGCAGAGGCTTCGGTCTGCGATTTTCGAGCTTGACACAATTGTCAGCAGAGTGTTGACCAATGGCACGATACACAAGTTTCCGATTTCTTTGTGCGCATTGCCAAATGTTTAACATTTCCTCTGCTAACGATACTGTATAGTATAACCACGATTCCGGCATTACTCGCCATGCACATCGAATCTGCCCTGGACCCTTCAGAGACGGAATTCGTCCGATCCATGGCTCAGATATCAATAAGCCAGGCGATGCTAGTTCTTGATCAACTCCGTGGGATCCCCGCGATCAAAAGGGCGTTTCCAGTTTTCGAGACAATACTGTCCAACAAGAATCTCGATTCGACCCTGCGGAACAGTAGTCAGCAACACACACCATCAGAACGGAATAATAGCTTGGAACACGAGCCTGTGTCTCCTCACGCACAACCTAGCCCGGTGTCGGCGCAGGTTGATCCAGGCCAGGCATACTTCTCTGGAGACCTGCTTGGATTTGACTTTCTCGACCAGTGGCAGATTGAGCAGCTGGATTTTACGGGCATTTGTTAGTACAACCTAATGATGAGATGGTGATTTATGGCGAAAGAGACAATGGCTTTCGAAATGACGCAAAGCACCAGTTATTTGCTATTTACACATTCTTTTATTGCCACGGCCCCTCGAGGCTTCTACTTCTCAATCCGTCGCCCTTGAGACTTGACCTGAATTGCAGACCAGTTTGATTCTAGTCCTTGGCGTCTATTGCAACACGAGATTGCTGCGCCTTGTGCACACCTAGATGGTTCAGCTGAAGTCTTGGTACGCCACCAAAGAATCAGACCACAACAACGCGTTGAAAGGGGCTTTGGCCGTGGCCCGAGTTTCGTTACCTGGAGTGGTCTGATTAATTTAGTTCAGCTGCTCATTTGCAAATGTCGTCCGCTATTTTACCCCCTCCATCCCAATTCCTAACACTTCCCACATGTTCCACTATTGACATTGCCTTGACTCGTGTTGGGTCGACAATATGGGCTTCACAGTCCCTAACTGGATAGTTGGCAACTTTCTTTCCTTTGGAGCTAAACTCCCCTACGTTACCCTACCCCTTCTCATCCTCGTTGTCTTTTCGTGTCCGCCTTTTCGAGGTCGAGGCATTCTTTTCGCAGCTTTGATTGTCGTCAATGACTACGCGTGCACTGTCTCCTCCTGGCCTCCAAATACCGGTGACACGCGCGCGATGCGCTATGGCATGGCAGGATCGTGGCTGTTTGTTCTCCCTGCACTCGAGAGGCTGGTCCTACACGTACCCGAGCATGACTTCTGGCTCCTTGATCATCAAGGCCTGGCCAATAATGGTGTTCCGAGGGAGATGACATGGGCTAAAATATGCTGGGCTGCAAAGCTGGTGACGTCGCCTCGAGCTGTGGGCTGGAACATAGGCCATTGGAGGGTAAATGATACCCGCGCAAGAATAGGGAGCCAAGGTTTCACTAGAACCAAATTTGCGACATCCAAACTGGCTAGGGCAGTTATGGCATATGTAACTTTAGACACGGTGTTTTTCGCTGCTAAGCGCACTGAGATCCCTCCTGCTTGGGCGTGGGATATTGACACACTCGGACGGATCGCATACATCGAGCTTCTGATGGCTCTTTCAGTGTATACCACCATGTCAGTACAGTTTGAACTTGCAGCGATGGTTTCTGTTGTTTTTGTTCGGGGAAAACCAGAGGTATGCTCAGTGAGTGGTGTTGTTTCTTAGTAGACTAACGGTTTCAAGGACTGGCCTCCCTTATTTGGCAACCTCTCTGACTGCTACACTATTTCTAACGTGTGGGGACGCTTCTGGCATGGTTATGTGCGCCAGGTGAGCCAAACAATGCCCCCTAGATGATCTATTAGGATGCTAAGACACGAAAGCCTGTTTTGGGTGGGAGTCGAGCAATTGTTAATGCTCTTCACCTTTCTCGAAGATCGCCCCATGCTTACTTCATCCACCTCATCACAGCATTCTTTCTTAGCTGTTGCTTCCATATACTGAGCCTATTTGTGATCTGCGAGGGCTACCTGGACCCACAAAGACTGATGGTGAACACGTCACTATTCTTTATGGCTCAACCACTGGGCACGATGATGGAATATGCCGTCATCAACCTCTGGGAGCGAAGTACACTATGCGAGTATCTTGTTGGGGCTGCAAATGATAACTTGCGTGGATTTGCCCCTCCAAGAGCTCTTAGCATTATCTTACACGTTGAGTTACGTGCTCTAGGATATATATGGGTTTGCTGCTGGTTTGTTGGGACAGGGTATTGGTTTATCCAAGTATACGCCGCGATTGGGGTTTTGGAGTGGCCATTGCCGGTCTCTATTTGGCGATAAGCGTCGAGTTATCGAAAATAAGTAGCCTAGCCTATGGCTAGGAGTCGGCATGTAGCTTATAATGTTTCACTTAGCATAACAACGCTATATGGCATGTTTCTGCCGTGGGCCAGATATTTCTTGTATATAGGTACTATACTACTGCCTAGCCCCATTCTTATCAAAGAAGATCTTTTGTCCTGTCCTAAGACTGTCCTGGAGTGCCACTGCGATCTTAAGTGAAGTCAGGGACGAGCGCAGGGGAACAGGCATCGGCTTATTGTCCAGAACGGCGTCAACCCACTGCGCAGCCTCCGTCACAAATGCAGATGCGTACCGATCATACCAGCCCGGATGCGCCTCAGTCTTGACAAAGCCATCTTTGTCGCAAAGCTCGACGGCATTGCGTCTCGGGATCAGATTGATGGAAAGTTTCCCAGCCGTTCCAAAAATTTCTGTAGCGTTGTCGTAACCATGCGCAGTGGTTCTGGAGTTGTAAAAGTATGCAATCTTGCCATCCCAGTATTCACAGATACCAACGGTGTTGTCGGCATCGCCGTACTGTTCCAGCTCGGTGTGAATGGCGGCAACACCAGCTGCCGTGACCGACTTAGGCCTTGAGTCTTCTCCAAAGAGATACAGAGACAGATCGATATCGTGGATGATACTGTCAATAAAGACACCGCCAGAGTCTCTGAGATACTGCTTGTAAAATGGACTCGTATCCAAAGCTTCGCACCCTTGTGACCTGATGACCACAGGCCTTCCAATGGCATCGAGCTGGATTTTCCTGTGCGCCTCTTGGTAGTTTTCATCAAATCTCCGGACAAAGCCAACCATCAGCTGTGCCTTGGGATTCTTTTCAACCTTGACAACCAACTGTTCCAACTAAGAACCATGTCAGTCTACGAAATGCGACGATGGGAGAGAGTAAAGGTTTACCTCTTCAAGCGTTTTGCAGACTGGCTTTTCACACAGAACATGAATGCCCTTTTCCAAAGCCACAGTTGACTGCTCCGCATGCAAATGCGTTGCCGATGCAATGATGATTGCTTCGAGGCCCGGAATCTGGATCATCTCGTCGAAAGTGGGAACCACCTGGACGCCGTGAGGGATCAAATTCTCTTGGGCCCAAGCAAGGTCCGCTTCTGCTGGCGAGCAGGCACAAAGTAGGGTCGCTCGAGGGACTTTGTTCATGATATTCAAGGCATGATGGCGTCCCATGCGGCCAATTCCGACGACACCAACCTGTAGCCTTTTGGTGGGGGAGCTCACGGTCCTATGAGACAGATCGCCGTTGAGGCTGGGTGAATATTGCTCATGCGGCATTCTGGCAAGTGATTATGAGTCTCTGGGCGAGTGGTCGTTGACAGGGTTAGCTATCAGTTGATGAGATTCGAAATTTCCCAGATTAATAGTGGCGGAGAATCAGAAGTTATATTTCGTGTTGGTCGCATCGGCTGGTGGTAGCTTAGTTTGGGTTTCGGAACCTCGCTTCCGGCATTATAAAGCAGATCAATTATAGAAAACTGCGCACTGTTTTATTCCAACCGTTGAGTAGGATCTCTTTAATTCTTGACTGCCATTCTTGAACATCCTAAAACCACAATACACCACTGACGATAAGTCGTGTATCTAGGCGCGATCCTTATGATACTGGCTGACTCGACAGCTCGGGCGCTCGGGTTCTGGTTTCCGCCCAGCCCAAGGCACCGGAAAACCGCCGCCAAGACAATTCCCGTTTGGGTTTCATGATCAAGGCACCACTCTATCATTTTTCATTATCATTTTTCATGTAGTGAAAAATGGTTACATTGTTCTATTAATCAAAGAGGGAATTTGGCACATGCGACGCTCATTCTAGGTGAACATAGAACAAAGTCTAAGTATTTGCATAGTCGGTTTACTACAAAAGACTCAGAAATGAAAGGCAGACGTTCAGTGCTCTGTTTCTATTGATAGTTCACCGAAGCACCGCCGTCGACTAGTAGATTCTGCCCCGAGATATACTGTGCCATATCGCTCGCGAGAAACACGACAGGTTTCGCGATATCCTCGGGCCTGCCCAGCCGGCCGAGAGGGACCCTATCCTCCATGATGCCCCTTTTTGCGCCAGCAAGGTCTTCCTTATTTATGGCCGTCTCGGTGGTCCCAGGGCTCACAGCATTGAATCGGATGCCATGTCTCCCAAGCGCTACGGCACAGCTGACCGTCATACCCAAGACGGCAGCCTTGGTTGGCGAGTAGTGAGTCAGCTGGCTGGAACCCATAGTTGCGGTAATGGAAGCAATCGAAACGATGGAGCCTCCTTTGCCCTGGGTTATCATCTGCTGCACCACCGCCTGGGTTATCGCGAATGGGCCACCAAAGTTGACCTCCATATGTTTGTCAAGCTGGCGTTTTGAAACACCGATAAAGTCACCAAATTGACAAATGCCTGCGTTGTGCACAATGACGTTGATTTCACCATATGTCGAAGTTGCCGTTTCAACGATCCTTGAGGCTTTTACGTCAGTGCACTCTCGTGGCGATGCCATGTTACTCACTTTTCGCCTGCTTTGGGATCGGTTACATCAATGGCAATGTCTACCGGGTCGATCACAGAAGGGTTCAGGGTCTTGATTTCGGCCCTCAGTGTCTGTATGTCGTGTTTGGCCTGTGTGTCTCCGATATGATGGAGAACGAGCCTCGCGCCATGGCGAGCACTCTCAATTGCAATGGCACGGCCGATACCGCCGCTGCAGCCAGTGACACTGTTTCAAATTTCAGTATATATAATACCAGGTAGGAAAGCGGGACAGCTTACACGACAACTTTTCCATCAAGTAGCAATGTCATGTTGGTGGTTCACGATGAAGTTTTGTCGCCTCCGATGTAACCGCAGATTCAGAGTTTTGCAAAAGCCCACGGATTCTCAGGTTGCGATATATAAGCGTAACGTTATCGACTATGTGACTAACATGGGAGCTTTATGACTGGAAACGGAACTTGGACAAATGCTATTCTCGGCGGGGGTTTCCCGAGACAGCCACAGATCACGTAACCAGTCCCGGAACTCGACTCTAGGATAGTGACTCGGGTGATGTCACAGGCCCAGAGAGGGCCTTTGTACTACTAATGCTCGCCGCCGAAAGTTGGGATAAAAGACGTCTGAGCCGCATGCACGCTTGTAGACTGATTTCATGGAGCATATCCGTCACCAGCATACAACGACTCACAATGGCGCATGCTCTCATCTTTGGCGCCTCGGGAATCTCTGGTTGGTCGCTGCTGAACCAGGCTAGAACCTACCCCTCGCCAACAACGTTCCAGCGCATCACGGGCACCACCAACCGTCCCTTCACGCTGAAACAGGCCCAGATTCCAGCAGACGATCGTATACAGCTTGTCCCTGGTGTCAACCTTTCCAAATCGGTGGATGAGGTTGCAGAGCTGCTCAAGGAGAGGATTCCGGACATCAACACTGTGTCACACGTTTTTTTCACTGGTGCGTCTTTTGAATCCAGGTAGCCTGCTGGGGGAGAAACTGATATGAGGCTAGCGTATATCCAGGAGAAGGATTTCGAGACCCTCAAAGCTACCAATACCAAACTCCTAGATGTTGCTGTACGCGCTATCGAAAAGGTCACTCCTAGCCTCCGCAGCGTCATTCTCCAGACGGGTGGGAAAGGGTACGTATCTGGTGTTGGACTTGGAATCTGGCGCTAATTTGTATCGCGAATAAGATATGGCCTCGAGTTCCCCAATGAAGTCAGTATCCAACCACCGCTAGCTGAAGACACTCCCCGCATCTCAGAGCCCTGGGCCAGCAAGATCTTCTACTACACCCAGTATGATCTTCTCAAAAGCCTATCTCAGGGGAAGCGATGGACCTTTTCGGAGATCCGTCCGGATGGTATAGTTGGCTTTGCACCGGGTTCCAATGCCATGAACATGGCTCAAGGCATCGGTATTTACCTCAGCCTGTACCGGGCAGCTAAGGGCTCCGACTCCACGGTCCCATTTCCGGGCTACGAGCACGGGTATCACTCCATGCACTCGGACACGTTTCAGGATATCCTATCCAAGATGGAGATTTATGCCGCTCTCAATCCCGAAAAGTGTGGCGATGGGGGTGTATTCAACGTTGCTGACGGCAAGACCGTGACGTGGGCTGAGGTATGGCCGAAGCTCTGTGACCACTTTGGGTTGGTTGGAGGAGGCCCCGATGCTGAGTCTACCCCGATGCTCGAGTTTGTGAAGCAACACAAGCATGTGTGGCTCGAACTCACCCAACAACACGGGCTCAACGAAAAACTCGTTGACGAGCAAGGCTGGGGGCATGTTCATTTCATGATGGTACAATTTGACTTTGACAGGCAATATGACTTGACTCGATCCCGCGCTGTGGGATTCTCGGACGAAACGGACACCGCCGCGGCCTACATTCTTGCATGGCGCCAAGCTATTGCCGCCCATCTAGGTAGATATGTATCACGGGCGACAGCTTGTTCTAAGCAAAATTCACGAGTCAACTATACTCGTGCAAATATTTATTGTTCTTGGGCTTCGTTGTGTAGATACGGTTAGTGGCTCAGCAAATAAAACCCATTTCCGACGCTCACATCGGCTAGATTATTATTGCACCGTCAGTAAGGCTTGATATCATGAAGGTCTCTTGGGCTGTCATCTCTTTTAAGGAGTCAATCCATTGCCAATCTAATCTAGTCTTTCAGAGAAGCAACCGGTGAATAACAATACGTTAGGAAAACCCAGCCCACGAATACATTCTAAATCCCACTCGACTTCGTTGTATTATTTCCTATCCCCTTCCAGACTCCTTGGGTGAAATTTACTATTCACCAGTACCGATGCCGAGGATGGCTTTTCCTTGAAATCCCGACGTCGCGAGCACCCCGGGCAATCCTCCGTCTACCTCTCTTCTACTCTGCCTTGTCATCTGTATATCCCCAGTTTGCCCAATGTTTGGCTGTGGGCTTTCGCTCAAAATTCGCAAGCTGCATGCTGGACCAGCTTGGCAGAGGGGGTGCAAGGCGGCAGAACCGTCTAATACCACCAGACAGTTCGAGTTCCGTCCATTTTTCACTCCAGTCCTCCATCGACCACTCACGGTGCCTCTCAACGATTCTATCTACATCCCAAAACTGGCCAGGATTGAAATTGCAGCTTAGGATTGAAGTTTGGTTAACCAAGTGATCCATGGCCCGTATCAGGCGAATATTTGCAACGCATGTGTCGAGGCGGGAGTCTATTTCGCCGCTTGAGCAGAAGCAATGTCTAAAGGCTAGCTCCCAGGCAATCTTGTGATGAACCACTTGCTGAAAGAATTCCGAGCTCATGTCAAGTGCTGGTTCACCATCCAAGATAAATGTGAAAGAGTCAACGGGCATGCCAGCATCGATAACAGCATCAGCATTACCTAGCCAGGCGTTGAGACGCGGAAGACTTGATTCGGCCTCAATCTCGCATGGGCGCTCGGCCTTTGAGACGTCAGCTTCCACTTCCGCCAAACTGCGAAAAGCTGGCAGCAGGCGTTCTTGAAGAACATTCCTCCATAGATTAGCACGGCGTTCTACTCGAAGCTGTCGGTTCTCTTTGCAAAAGGGGATGAGGCCGAGGGCGTGGCATTCTGACCGACCTACAGAAAAGTGGTCTTCGTGTAACACCATTTTTCGCAAGTTGAGGCGGCGAGTAGGAGTTAATTGGTCAAGAAACCGTATGGCGACAGCTGCTGCCGAGAAGCGGAAAGCTTGGCGATAACCAACACGCGACTCCTCGTCCAGATTGGGGTCGGACTGCCATTCTTGGAGAGATTTCCACACCTCTCCATCTTGCAACAGCCCCCCAACTCTCGCCAGCTCGGCGGGTGAAGGTATTGCCCACGGGTCGAATCGCAGCCCATCAAACTCATGAGGCTTGAAACACCCTGGATTGTCATCGTGGACAACCGATTCGTTGAACTTTTCGGGTACTTTTTGTCTGAGAAGTCGTAAGCTGTAAGTAACAGCGTCATCAATTGTGCAGGCGAGTTCGTCATTGTCAGACTCGATATCATTCCTCCGAAAATGGAAGTTGATCTTTGACGAGAGGCCCCTACTGCGAAACGCGAGGTCGGATGTGAGTCCTGGCATTTGAAGGCTGCTGAAGTATAGAGGTCGAGTTTTTGGTTCGTTGGCGAATTTGAAAAATATTTCGAAATGAGGGAATTTCCGAACAATTTCGGAGTACATTTCCGGAGTCCAACACGGACCAAGATGGATCACCAAGTCTTTCTCTATCTCGTGGTAGAAGGATGTTAGGTACTCAAAGCGGCCTGCTTGCAGGCTCCAGTCCGGATGATATGCGGTTGAAAAGGAAACAGTATTGACTTGGAGAGGGATGTCCTTGGTCTCGGCCGCAATCAAACGGCAGACGTACATCAGGGAGAAGTCGATGGGTTGGCCATCAGCGGCGGAGAGTTTGCCGTTGTATGGGTCATCCCGATTATGGACATAGCCACCGTCGAGCGCAAAGTAGAGGCGGTAGATTTGGTTCCGGAGCTCGGTAGGCAAGGTTACGAGGTAAACCCGCGGGATTGGAGAAGGCATGTTGTTGAAGAGACCCAAGGGTTCGCTGAGCCAAGTTGGGGTTTGTCGAATCACGTGACCAAGGCCGGCGTCGCTCACGACAACGAGCCAAGATGCCCACGGAGACAAGGAGCAAAGAGCGAGTCGAGAAAAACTGCTTCGGTCGTCCTTGGGTTATAGAGGCTAAGGACTGCGACCGAACCTGGTTGCTGTGTCGAGGCGTGATGGTGAAAAGACGAGGATCCGCCCGGAGGCCAGGAGCGGGGAGAGAGGGGTTTTGTAAGCATCAACCAGAGGGCCAGTGGGCCGCTGCCTGAGGTGGTCAGCGTTACAGTTAGTCACACAAGGTTTGGCTTGAGACAATGACTCAAATCACGGCACAACAAAAGAGGCACGGGTTTTTTGCAGGGTCATTACAATTAAACTTCTTCTAGATTAGCTTTTCTTGCTGCAGACAGAGACGTCAGCAGCCACAACAAAGAACACAGTTTTTACACAACAACAGCATCTCAACAGACCCAATGCTGCATGACACAAAACCTTATAATTCTTCAACGCAAGATGACACTTGCATCTGAAGAGGCCACTTAAAAAGGGCTGCCTTCTTCCTCGGATCCTTGCCGTCAACTTCGACCTTACAATCACACTGATCCTTCAATTCCG